>JAVQJL010096078.1:0-57893 GCA_036024295.1 Nannoperca obscura
GTTGGGTCTTTGTGTGTGTGGAAGTTGGTCTCGACCGGCTCCATGTGATTGAGTGCCCTGAGATAACTTTGTTATGATATGGCGCTATATAAATAAAATTGAATTGAATTAAATTGAATGTCATCTATGCTTACACTGCTTAGACAGCATGCCAGTTGCTAGTGTTTGGAAATACTCTGTATATTGTGATTGTCGTACCTTTAGGTTAGTTTCAACTTGTGACCCCGGTTCCTCTCTGTTGATAGTTTGCCCATGTTTTCCATTATGTTCATTTGAACAATTTATCCGGAGGAATTGACCTGTTAGCTTTGAAACAGGCCTTATCAAAAGTGCTGATTACTAACCCTTTTTATAAATTAAATACCATTTGCATTATACTGCTAAGACCAGCCTTGGTTTTATTCCTTTTCTATTATGTTTACATTGTTCTTCTCATTTACACAGATGGTGTGAGGGGGACTGACAAGGGCCTTCTGATTTCCATACATTACATTTTAACACTGCATAATATAAGTGACATCTTGGGATTATTATATAGAATCAGTGCCACTATTGGGTACACATCTAATGCAACCCAGTACAAACTTTCTGCTGTTAAGTCTACTTTTATGATGATCAATTGAATTAAATTACATGTTTTAGAATGCAGTCAGTTAGTGGTGGTGTTATATTGGTGGTTGTAGTAATCTGCCCCACTCAAGTATGTAAATAGAGAGGACACACAAATGGAAACACCTCTCAATATAATGTCTTCCAGTACATCACCTTTAACTATGGCCTCAGTAATAGACATAAAATTAAATTTACAGAGGCAGACCTGTTGTATTTAATTTTAACAGTGTACAGGTGTACCTAATAAAGCCACTGTTCTGTTCTTTTCCTAGGTTGATAATTTGTTGTTCCCCAAGAGTGTTTCATTACTATCAGCTTTAGCAGAACGATCCGACTGATAGTTATATGGGAATAAAACAGGGAAACTAAATATTGTGTCTTCAGGGTATACCAATGAAGATCAAAGGCTGATTCTGGTCAAAGTGAAGCAATACTGGATGTCATCCTGCGCGGTTAACCTTAAAAGAACCTTTGCACCTCGTATAATCATGTGTACTGTTAGATTACAATATGAGCAGCCTTGGATAATATTTTGAAAAAGTCTTACCCATCCAGAACCTCCCATGTTATCACGTCTTTACAGATTTTCAGCAAGAAGAGAATTCCTCTTTCCACATCTGCAAATCAAGCAAAGTGATTACTCTTACCTGCTCCATCTTCTTAAAGTCAGCTTTTGTGAAATACTCACTCCCTTTTCTCGTTAATGTCTGAAATCTAGCATTTGCGGGTAAAACTGCGGTATCTCTGACTCAACAGGATCTCCAATGTGTCCAGGAACTAGTCTTTCTTCGCTAGCCCCAGCTGCTGGAGGGTTTAGCTAGCCTTGAAAGAGATAGATGCTCACTACCAGGAACGACACTGCAAGCCTCCTCCATGGGCGTTGTGCTCGATGCTGCCTTCTCCCTTCTCTCTCAAAATGCTGACTGGTCCACTGTGCTGGGGCTGAAGACGTCCTGTCTGACAGTCATCTGCAATCTTCCACACTAGCGATGCTGAGGGCCCAACTGCAGGTGCTTGTGTTATAATCCTACTCGCTCAACACTGGCATAGGTGGTGTATGGGCCCTTGCCCTAGGACTACCCAAAACTCCCTTGTCATTGACCCTGGTACAAGTAAACACAGTATGTATATACTATTTTCACCCACAAAGGGGTTAAGTAAATACTCCGTTCTGGAAAGTCTGATTTGCTAAACTTCACAGTCACAATAACCAGGAAACAGAAAAATGAATAACTCATTTAATCTTTTTCTGAACCAATGATGCACTGAACTTCATGTTACTTTACTACACAATTTTATTCGGTCTTTTTTCTACTAATCAAAATATTCAAACAATCTAGAATTCGTTTTTTCTGAGAACAGGAAGAGTGAGGGATTCCCTTAATTCTAATCCAGACTGTTTATAATTTGTTGATACTGGTACTATGAAAGGATTTACATACTGTGCTTCACATACAAAATCAAAATACACTTGACACTTTCAATTGAGCAATCATAATGACTTCAGAAAGCAAAATTCAGTAATTCTAGATGGCCTGATATAACTATGCTATTTGACAAACACCAGGTTAAAAGACAAATGATTAATTAACCAGCAGAAAACTAAATTCATATATAAAAAAAAGGAAAATAAAGATATTCAGAACTGACTTTAGATAAAAAACAATGTACTCTTTACCCCTGATACCATAGGCACAATACACACACTTCAGACGCATAAAAGGAAATGTTGCTTTGTAGGGAAACATCTATCACAATTAGGGAAGGGTATCATCTGCACTCATGTCTTGTGTATACAGTCCTTCTTCCATAAACTTCTCCGATTTAGCTGCAGTAAAGTCTGACTTGTGTGTTCCGCTAATGCTTTCAGATGACTGCCTCAAAGTAACCTGCAGCTTTCCTGACAATTCCTTTGCTCATCTCCTCGCCTCTCCTGCTAAGAACTGAAGCCTGTTGAATGGATACAGGATAGAACAAATAGTTATTCTGCACTTTCATGGGCTCACTCTGTACTGTGCTACGAGGGTGGTGTGAAACTGAATGCAACTTACCAAAGCATGACATAATTAATATCGCCGTGAGCCATAGCCACCTCCACCGCCGCCACCAGAGCTGTAGCCACCTGCAGTTAAGGATTGGTCACCACCAAATGTTAGATACATTTCTGAAGAAATGGCGATGTTATGTCACTGGATGTGTCATTTTGAAGTTTGGTCGTGACACGTGGAGTTGGAGGGTAAAACTCACCACCATAGGGTCCACCTGAGTTTCTGCCACCAAAGTTGTTTCCCTTCATGGGCCCATAGCTGGACTGCTGCCCACCATAATTTCCAAAGTCGTTGTAATTTCCACCCCCTCCATAACCTGAAGATGCAATGGTCAAATTCAAGGCAAGTCTTGATGTCAGGCGTCTTAACTTGGCAAGTTTTCTAGTTTTTCTAGCGCTTTAGTTTAACAGTGAAATTTCTAGAGTGAATAAAATGTTTACCGCCGTCATTACCCCCGTAACCTCCATCGCAGCTGCCACCAAATCCACCACCCTGGTTGCCATATCCTGGACCACCACCTCCATACCCCCCTCGGCCTCCTCCATAGCCTGGTCCTCCGCCATAATTTCCTCCTGGACCTGTAATAGTAAAAAACAATTATTACAAATTGATAATTTACAACATAACCTTATTTATGAATTTTTACATTTGACACTTCTTAAAAGTAAAATTGTTGCTCACAATTGTCAAAATCATCACTATAACCACCGCGTCCTCCACCGTAGCCACCTAAAAAAACAAAATATTTTATGCATTTGTTTATTCATGCAGCCTCGTCATGGATGAGACCATGTCCACGCCAATGTAGGTTAATCTGACACACAATCTCTCTCTCTCTCTCTCTCTGAAAAGTCACGTTTCTGACGCCTCCGATTTTCTGTAGCCACTTATTTTGCATGTTAGTACGTCTGACCACCTACATGTTCCCTCACAGAGATATCTGTTGTCTGACAACTGCATGAGATAATATTGTTACTACCCTTAGCCGTTATTATGAAGTAACTTTCAATAAACACTCCCTTGTGCTCCTATTGTCTGACAACAGGTTCCCTTAATCGTGAGTTTAGCTGAGGTAAAGCACACAGAGGTTTGGATGCAACAGAGCGCAGAGCTTCGCCCTTCCTAGACAATGCAGTGTAACTGGTTTTATAAAATGATATGGCGTGAAACTTTAATCTGGAAATCCGTTTGACAAGTAAACACCACTATCAAATGTACCTGCATTAGTGTGGTAAAGGCCAGAGGCACTTTCACCTGCTATGCAAATACTACTCACCTCGGCCAAAGTTGCCACCACCTCCATAATTACTACCTCTGCCCATGAAGTTTCCAGATCCTCCACTCCTGCCTGGTATGAAGAAAGGTGTCATTTTATTATAGCATCAATGAACTGACATCTGAATACATTATATACAATAAAAAGGTCTGAAAGTATAACTTTAATCTCCATTTTATGGTGCTCACCCCTGTTAGTGGAAATGGCACTCATTTCCTGTTTTGAGAGAGCTTTCCTGACCTCACAATTGTGGAAGTTGATTGTGTGGAATTTCTGGGCTGTAAGAAGAAAGGAAAACAAGAAAATAACATTCATACAATTGCTTGATGTTTGTTTACCTTGGTCATTGTTAACTCTCAAGTCTACTCAACCACATACCAACAATTTTGTCTACAGTGTCATGGTCATCAAAGGACACAAAGCAGAATCCTCTCTTCTTCCCAGTGGAGCGTTCCTCCATGATGTCAATGCATTCGATCTTTCCATACTTCTCAAAATGCTCCCGAATGTGGTACTCCTCTGTGTCCTCCTTGATACCGCCAACGAAGATCTTCTTTACTGTCAGATGGGCACCCGGTTTATTGGAGTCCTGAAACAGAGGGTATCAGTGAGCACAGACCAAACAATAACATTGCTGTAGAGTCTGCCTTCGGGTCTGGGATTTATTTACCTCTCTGGACACGGCTCTCTTGGGTTCAACAACTCGGCCATCTACCTTATGAGGCCTTGCTTTCATTGCCTCATCGACTTCCCCTACAGCGGCGTATGTTACAAAGCCAAACCCTCTTGACCGCTTGCTGTTGGGGTCCCTCATCACCTGGAAACAATAAAATAGTGATCTATGGTAGTGAGAACAGTTTAAGTGGACTGTTGCTATATTTACAAGTTAATGTTGTTTATTATTATCATCATCATCATCATCTGAGGTCCATCTAGACACAGATTACGATAAAAAAATAAATACCACACAGTCCGTGAGACTTCCCCATTGTTCAAAGTGAGCCCGTAAACTCTCCTCCGTCGTTTCAAAGCTCAGACCTCCAATAAACAGCTTTCTGAGCTGCTCGGGTTCTTTAGCTTCGTGGTCCTAAAAAGCACAACAAAATATAGACATATACATAATTGCAGTTGCAAATAATGTTTGAGGCAACTTGTTGTTAAAACATACGGCACGGTTACGTAACTTCACTGCGCTCCTGCCGTTGAACCTACAGATAATGTGACACCGTATTGACGTGACAGTGTTTGTACCAGGCCGTGACATTACAGTTCTCGTGGCGACAGACTAAGCTAACAATAAACTACATTATCGTGTATAATTAGGCTGTCAAATAAACCCAGTGCACTGGAAATGACCTTGGTTATTTTTTACTTCGCAGAAGAAAATGAGGCCTACGAACCATAACACAGGCTCAGTTAACATGCTAGCTTTGACAGCTAGCGTTAGCTTACGTACAAAAATTGCCGCAGGTTGACCATCGAGTTATTACCAAAAGCCTCCATCAATCTATCTGCTACAACTAGTAATGTGGGCTAAAAAAAATAAAACAACATTGTTCATTTAACAGTCAACTGAAACAGTAACCCAGCACTGAGATATCAGATGGTAACACCACCTAGTTAGCATGTTGACATTGTGACAAACGTTAGCATAGCTGCAGCGTTAGCGCCCGTAAACAGCGCTGAATCTTGAGCTACGTTAAAGCTACAGAGAAGCCACACATTGCAACACAGTACCGTGTATTGTTACATATACTAAAAAGTAGCCATAGCTTCACAGCATTTTCTTAAAAAAACGTATTTTATTTGCAATGTTTGCGAGAACCTCACCTCCATTTTGCATTTGCAGATGTCGACGGGAGCGGAGCTGAACGTGTCACGTGATCCTGTCCTGCTGGTTGCCAGTCCATCCTGGATTTTAAAAGTATAGCACATGTTAGCTGCTGTGGTACATGCATACACATTATCATACACAATGATATGTTAATGAAGGATTGTTTCATCTTAAAGTCTAAATGTTATAGACTTTGTGCCTTTTTTGTTGTCTAGCTTCTCGCAATGAAAAATAAAGATAATTTGCGCCATCTACTGGTGAAAGAGGTATACATCTTGACTGAACAATACACCCTCATCCAGCCCTACCAGATATTGTAGTGCTGTTAGTTTCCAGGTAGAAAATATAGAAGGGGTGGAAAATACTAACATTGTGGATCACTAGAGACCTGAAGTAAACTACAATGTGGTGAAGCTTAGTGTTCAGTTATTGAGACTTTTGGGTGTGGATTAAACTTGATGGACATTTCTCATCTCAATTGTTTACGTCATGTTTGTGTTGCTAAGTAATTGATCCTTTAGTCAAGTGATTTGTGGTCTATCTGTATTTTTCTCATGAAGACACATTAACAATACCCTAATTCAATTTCACTTATCTTTGTTTGGTTAATTGCCATGCTCAAATGAGAATTTCATATCATTTAACAATATATGACATTGCACATACTGTACATACTTTCTGGGTGCAGGCTATACATGTATCGTATAGGCTATAGGCCTATATGTATAAATGTAACTGTATATATTATCATTTTATTATATTCTAATTTAAATATTTGTATATATGTTCTAGGTGTGTATAGCATGAAGGGGTTACAACTTATATTTCATTGCTCAATCCTGTGTTGTAAAATGACAAATAAAGGAACTATGATACCTTGATAAACGTGAATAGTAATAGACTATAGGCTATAAAACCTGAATATCTTATGACAAACGCAGCTATGAGCGAGCATGACAGTGTAAGTCGAACTGATTTATTTGGATGCATAAATTAGTAGGATATGTGATTTACTAGTCTGAGTAAGACAAGTGCCCTTGCTACATGGGTTGCTACTACATACTTTTAGGGTTACCTAAAGGTCCCCCACCTACCACCCTCTGCACAGTGTGCATGTACACTGGCGTCTCAAAGTTCCCATTAGGTTTAGTGCAACCGGTTTCAGTGCACTGAAATAATATGTAGTTTGTGGTAATTTGACGACTTAATCCAACTTGTAGGAATATGCATGTATTTAGGGACATGCAACACATCAACGCAAAAAAACCCCTCACGTGCGGTGAGCCCGGCAGTTGCACAGTGTGGGTATGACAGCTAAATGCACTTTACACTGTACACCACAACAAGCATAATGCAGCCACAATGTTCCTGTTTCTTAATGCATTCCTCCAGTGTTTGGCATATGTGAGTGTGATTGTTGCAGCTAAACTCCTTGCCACATAATTACTCAATGTTTGTAACTGATACAACTGACCATCATTGTTTGGATTTGTGGGTGTTTAAGGAAAGGCTGCTTACAAAAATAGGACTACTATAAGAGACCAAATAGTAACAGAGTAGCAGAAATACTATTTATTTGAAAGATGTAAAGACTCAAAATCATTATTCCTCAGACAGAAAAACTGCAATACTGAAGTCCACCCTCAGCAGAGCTAATTGAAAGACACAGGATACTGTATTTGCTTAACAACACTACCAACTGTTAAGGGCTCAAACTGTGATCATGGAGTGGAATAAACATCTCAGAGAGCCTCAAGAAACCAAATGAACTTCCAAGCATTGTATATTCACTGCAGTGTAATTGTATTGTTTTGTAAGGATGTATTATGTTTTTCTCTGTTAGCAGCATCATCTCAAATAGCACTCTCATTGTTAACTTCCATTAATGCATCCATTCTGTATAATAATGGCATGATGTTACAAATTAAGGAGCAATTTCTCCGACCAAATTGCTTGAAAACATCATTAAAAATGTAACTCATATTCAAATTGTATTCATCTATAATTGTGGAAACATGACATACATCTGTGTTTTCAGTTCAAGTTAGATCTCTCTGACAGGGATACTTGATTGGGCAAGTATGATCTATGAGCCAGATGCTACTGAGCCTTGTTGAAGCTGATCAGCATCTCCAAATATATGACTGTTTTATGGTTTAGACAATGTCTGTCATTAACTTTATTGTAGTGTGTGAGGAAAATACAGCCCTAATAAAAAGGGTAATGTTTTTCTGACACTATTAATGATGAGTATTTATGATCAGTCCATAGTTCAAATTCTACTGCTGTTACTGTATTTGCTCTGTTCCTCTTATTACTATTGTTTTCAATATTTACAAATGTGTAAATCACAGATAAATCACAGTTTTACAGTATTTTGTTTCTTAAACGTCTAATGAGTGAGACCCATTGGTAATGTACAAATACAAATACAACAAATACAGGAGGCCTTAGTTAGGGAACAGAAAGATGAAAGATATAAAACACAGATTTAGAAAATAAGGCAGATATTTTGCTGCATTGTAATTTGTTCTTCTTTTGGCAGTTTGAATTTGTTGAATGAATGTCAGTACATTTATTACCCAGTGTCAGTGGTACGTACTTACACATGTAATTTTATACTTCTACTTTACTGCATTTTAAAGGAAAATATAAAAAAAATTTGTCCACAGAGTTTATCTAACAGCTATAAAGCAATGTATTGTTGCTGTACATTGAATAATTAATAATTCATATGAATACGTTGATGTTTTACAAGCAAAATAAATGATGCTATTAGTTAAACTACCCAACAGCACATAAACTAGTTAGGATTAGCTCCATCTTGACAAAATGCAACATAAAAATGCTAAAAACACATGAATGTATCAGCAATGATAATCAAATAATACATAATAATGCCACACTGACAGGGGCCATACTGCCTGCACTATGAATACTTTAAGTATATTTAATAACCTTTTAAATGTGGACCATAACTTGTTATGTAGTACTTTTAAATAAAAAATGTATTTATTTTATTTACCAGCATACTTTTTCCACCTCTGTCAGTTGTATCTGAATCATCTCCGTGGTTAAGAAGAGCGAGTATATGTGTATAATTATCCGATTCAAACCACAACTGAAATCACAGTATGCCCACCAAAATATGTACACCACATCACGTTTAAAAATCCTTTTCATTTAATGAACTGCATAATTGTACATGAATACAGCATTCAAAACAACAATTATTAACACTTAAGCATTATGGCGTATAGCATTGATTAGGGTCAGAAATAAGTATGAATGTAACTTGTGAGTAGCTGAAGTTGCAGATTGTTCTGTATTAGAGATAATGATAATGACGATGGCCATTATCATATCCCAAACAGACCTGGTACCACAATAAACAAATGCCCAGCAATCATCGCTCCAGGCCTGATAAATAATCTCATAATTGAAAGTCTTCATCTGTGATTTGCAAGGTGGAGCTGAGCTGAGTGCAGCGAGCGCAGCGCAAGTACACAGTACAGTATCAGCCTCTCACAGATGTTGTTTGATGGATGCTCTGTGTACACCTCCTCGCCCCAACCTCAGGACAACATGTTTGTTTGGCTGTTGATCACACCCCTCAGTCTTTGTACCTGACACAAAGATATATCACAGGTCCCACACACTGCTAGCTGCTAGGGACATTTCTGTTTTGTGCACATGTGGCGGCTGCTTTGTCCTTTCGTATGGCATTTTAAGAAACCAGTGATACACGTTTTTATTTCTAATATATCAGCTCCTGTTTTATCACTGTAGTTTGGGGTATTTATCATTGCTACAAATGCCAGCAGGCCTTCAGCTAGGTCCAGCGCTATTCCAAATTTAAATGCAATTAGCAGTTCATTTACATCAAATGGAGTAAAAAATTGATCAAAGTTACAGTTAATGACACCCATAAAAAAGTCTCGCTCTGATTTACCATACAACTATACAATCTCGGCCTTGATTGTAATTTTTTCTGTGACAAATGAGTGATATAACGATCCCCTGAAATAGAGGGGGATGACATCCTGATGTGGACTAAAAGGCAGCACTTAGAACCACGATTAAATAATTAATACAGGTTTTATACCCATTTTACACCTCCAAATTATGGTTTGCCATATATCTGAGACGCAGCGGCCGAGGAGTACCATGTCAGCAAAAATTTCATGTACAGTAAATCTTTGTGAGGGAGGAGTCGGTGGCTGCAAATCATCTGTGAGGTGAGGAATGACATGAATATAACCTTTCCCCCCTTTATTCTTATTAGGGGGCACGGGTGAATATACAGAGTATGGAAACACACACACACACACACACACACACACACACACACATACATTTATTTGTTTACCTTTGCATCACTTTAATGGGATCATATCAACAGAACTGCTGCTCTGATTGTGTTCATCAGCACTATGTTCTGTTACAGAGGAAGTGACCCAACAGTAGGTGGCACCATATCATAATGCTCCACAAAGATCATATATAAAAGAACTGCTAAACCTGCAGGGTTTTCTGTCCACTAAATCCACACAGACCAAAATAAAAATGGCATCAACCCACATATGCCCAAACACAAACCATGTAATTTTAACAAAGCAAATAATAACTACTCTGACAATATAACCTCTCAAATAATGGCCATATTTTGCCTTCTTCGTTGTTTTCAGTATCCTCTAGATGGCACCATGGTCCATGAAAAAATGGGCCTTTAATTTTCAAATCACACCACCTTGTAAATGTCCAACAATATTCCTCGATACTAAATTATTATTTTTCCCTTGTGTAGCATGTCTGGCTACTTGATTATCTGCAATCATCTCAAAACCTAATTATATTTGTTTCTATTTGTTTCCTTAATTAATGTAATTATGGAACAACACATTTTTATGATTGGCCTATCAGCTGTTGCATAGCAAAGTATACTTTATCAAGGGGGCTGGTGTAAAAATGTTGATTTAAACCATTACTTTCTTACTTTTTGAATATTTATAGTTAATATTAATATTCCAACAGATTTTATTCCCTTTTTAACTCAAGTCACACGTGTTTTCCTTGTCTCATAATTTGTTATTTGAAATATGTTTGTCCCACACAAACCCTAATCCTCACTGTCTGTGGTGCCTGGGGCATTAAGGTTGACCTTGTCCTGAGGAGGCGTAGACTTGGCTCCATGAGTCCATTAGGGAAGCCTGCCTGCCATAACCTGGGTTTGGGCAGACGGACGTACGCAAGTGGAAACTCTGAGGAAATGGAGATTCAGAGCAGGGAAACCAGGGAGTCAATTTAGTCACTGTCTACTACCTTTTCGCATGCAAGTACAAAGCCAATCTCACATGTCGGTGTTGACGAGAATCTCTCTCTGAGGAATTTAGGGAAAGAACAATTCCTAGCATCTGTTTCCTGTTCACTTGCATGGAGGAAATTGGGTGTAAATCACACCAAATATAAATAGAATCAGTATTCAATTTACAGGAGCTAAAGTTGGTTACAGTGGCCTTGCATTTTCATTCTCTCTGTCACTAAACTGTATGTGTGAAAAGTTGAAAGCAGACATATAACTGCATTAAATGCATCACAAGGCCATAACAAAGCAAGAATGGTGTGTTTTTCTATCTTACCCCAAAAATGTTTTGCATGATAACTGTACAAGTCAATAAATATTACAAGAAAACACTTTTTATAGGGACAATTCCCTATTTTAAGTATTTCTAACTCCTTATATAATGTGATTCTATAGTATACAGTAGACAGCATAATGATTAAAGGAGCGTTTTAGAATCCAAGACTATAGTTATGTGGCTCTGCATCAGGTAAAATGAGAAATACATTTCAGTCAGTGGTATGCTATTAGCCCAATGAACACGAATATATTTTAAATATAAATGTGTGATAGCAGTCTTTTTTTAAATGTGTACAGTATTAGTATGGTCTTGGACTAAAAAAAGAAATCTAGCCATTAACATATAAAAATATATTTTTGAGTAAAGCATTCAGTAAAATACTTGTATTTGTGTATTGTTTACTGTCTGTAAGTCTGGTGTTAAGAATATATTACATTTTATGTAAAATTGTATTGACATTAAACTGGATGTATAGGAATGAAATGAGATCTTAGTATAAGCTACTTTGTTACAGTGTTTAGTGTTATAAAGATCATCAAACTTCTTAAAATTTAGTGTCTGTTTAAGTTGTATAAATGAGCAAAAAAATAACTTTTGTTGAACTAATGTTATATTGAACTCCTAAGGAACTGAGATACACTGTTATCATATACCTATCTATACCTATCTATCTATCAATTCACATAGTTTGCTTTTTATTTAATATTGACAGATTATTTTAGTCTGATACATGGTGGCCACCAAACTGTGTGATGATACTGTCAGACAGGCCAGGACAAAGCCTTTTTAAATGAGCTACAGGTCAGTGTGGGATTGGAGTCCTCCTGTATGGACATATAATTGCAGAATTTCTTCAAATGCTCTGTGGGAGCAATAAAGTGTGTTAGGTTGTCTGGTTTGTCAATCCTTCTCCAAATGAATAATGCATTGATGGGATTCAAGCCATGTGTGTGAAAGCTGGTGTTATAATCAGTACAAAAATGCATTCATCAGTCCAGAAATATGCCCATTTTTGAATTTTTAAGCCAGTGACTGTAACCTTCTTTTATCTTAGCTTTTAGTAGAATAAAAAGAGGAGGAGTGATTATGCTAGGAAACAGTCCAATGCATTGGCCTATTGATGTCCAGAGAAGAGACACAGATAGTGTGGTGTAATAAAAACCTTTATTTACAGCTCCTCAGTGGAGAGCCACAGACGAGTGCTGTGTTTCCCTCTGGCACTAATTGACTGCCTGCAGCAGGAGAAACATAGACTCTCACCCCTCGCTGGCGCACTGCTCTCAGATGTAATAATAACCACTATGCTTTCTCTCAATGTACTTCCATAGTTATCCTTCTCTACAGCTACAGTAAACGAATATTCATTTTGATAACACAGGGATTGTCTAATAAAATGAAGATTTGTGGATTGCATTTTTGTGCTACCCTACATGGCTGCTCTCTGTTTAAATGGTGTTAGCCAAAAGTGATCTGTGCAGCTCCAAGGCAGTTGTGTGCGGTCCATTCAGTGCATGTCCCTTCTTCCTGGGTGAGAAATAAAGGAGGGGGCAGGTGTGGGAGGCAAGGGAAAACCATCTCTCCCTTCCCCTAATTTTTGTGTACGGGCAACAAACGACCACAAAAGTGCTGCTTTCACAGTTTTCTGTGGCCCGACGTTGAGCTCCCGGCAGAACGAGACAAAGGAATGGCGGGATGATGAAGTCCCGAGCAGTGCAGGGCAGGTGTTTCCTCTGTCTCCTGGGAGCCGGGGAGTACACCTGCCCACTACTAACCCACTGTGATGGATCGATGAAGCAGTAACTGACTCAGCACTTGAAGAGCTCTACCTGGGATTAGAGCACAGAGGACCTGATTGAAACACACTGTCATCCCACAAACAATAACACACATCCATCTTGGCGGGCCAGCTCCTCTTCACCTCCCCTGTGCTTTACTATCACTGAGAATGATTGCACTGTTGATGATGAGAGGAGCAATTTATTGGATGAGAGGCAACGGCTAAATTTCTGCAGACATGATGTCTAATGGCACCGCTTGTGTACAGTAAACATTATCTGCATCACTATGAAGCAGCTGAATTATGACCTTCGCACCTGGTGATTCAATATTGGTATACAGACATAATACACACATACACACACAGACATGCACATGCAAAAACCCATGCATTGACTGGTAAACACACTTACATGAATGCGCACATGTACACACTCACACAAAACCTCAAAATAGTTATACACACACACACACACACACACAAACAGTGCTATGTGCACAGCAGTCAGATAAACACATTTCTGTAATGTTTTGAATTAGATGATACTCCATTTAAAGAAGAATAACCATAAGGCTTGCATGGTCCCAGGAGTCGATGACTAATGTAGTATAATAGCCAGTGCTGGCATGGGTCATTTTGCAAGTCGACCCAGGCAAATCCTCAATGGCCTTTTATCCAGTTAGAGAAATGATTACTATCAGTGCATTTCAACACATTTTCAGACTTTCTAAAGATCCATTTTCATCATACAATGCCCACAATAATCTTGAACAAAAAAAATGTAATCTGTGCATATAGATAGGGAAATGGGGGCTCTACGTATTTCAGGAAACTCCTGCTAATAAGCTAAATTTGTTTAGAATGCAAAATATAAAATGAACAAGAAAAAACAAGATAAACATACAAAACAATCCCAAATATCCCTTTGCTGAAATGTGATACCTTTGTAACTACTTTATGCAAATAATATAATACTTGCTGAATTGATGTTGTTAACATTCCTGCAGTTTCCCTTAAGTGCAAATTTAAACAGATAATGGTTTAATTTGTACAGATTTGACCCCTTTCATTTCCAAAAATTGTCTGCGTTTCATGTAAATTGTGATTCATGAAAAGGTATATGGAAGCTTTGAAAAATAAATTTACATGCAATGCTTAGACACAACTTTGGAGGGAGCCTTAAGCATGAGGTTGAACTTATTGTTAAAGCCCACTGCCATTCTCCCGTTTTTCACTTCTTAAGCAAATATTCATACTACAAAGACCCAGGAAATTATAGTAATTTTGCATGGTAATGGGATATTACTGATAAAACACTATATGATTATAGATTCTGTGTAATGAAAATAATAAGTGTTGATTTGGAAAGTGACACATGGATGCTTTTCTTACAGTATTTTCTTTTTTTCAGATTCAGTAACGTTCATGTTGTTTTTCTCTATAGTGATTAACATGCAGCAGCCAATAGTTTATTAAAATAGTGCTTTCATGGGTGAACAATAGAGTAAATGTTCAGAGGCAGACTGCCTGCCGTTCCATCTGGAGGTGGCATCAAAATATCTGGCTGCACTTTGCTGCAGCCAGCCACGCTTCCTTATCTTGTCCTGTTCTGCTTATCTGGCCTGTGTACAGAGTTGGGTCTGTAATGAGCGTCACGCCTACACCTCTCCCCATGTGGATGGACCGACCGCTGTCCCATGCATCCGTCCACACATACAGTGAGTGGAGGAAGGGTTGGGTGTGTAATGCTCTATGTGCCGCTCATACACACACACACACACAAACACCTGTGTATCTCCCTGCACATGTGCCCACCACATGCACGTACGAAGCTGCAGCGGGGCGGTGTGGTCAAACGTGGGACCCTGGTCCAGGTGGCAATGACAGATTTAGAGGATGTTGTGGACGGAGGTGGACAGAGGCTGGCCTATGGAGGATATGTGTGACATGTAACATGGAGCGGTGGTGCGGAGTGATGACATCCTCTGTTTAATGAGCAAAGTTAACACGGCCCATGTTAAAGTGAGCCGCCTGCCGTGGAGAGCTGTAAATCTGCCTGCTATCACGGCTGCCCCACTAATACAGGAAGTATTATCTAATAAGTGCAACTAGGAGGACTAATTTCAATAGAGCTGATACCCCCCACGAGCAGTTTTCAAGCATTCTGTGGTGGAGAGGTTAACCCAGTTAGAAAAGTTTTATCTCTGGAAAGCAAGTGTGGAGTTAGTTTAGTGGGACAGGCACTGACTAGACACTTCTCTCCCTTGGAGTTGTCTTAGGTTGAGGTTAGTGAAATCAAACATGGTGCTAGACAAATCCCAGACGTCTGGTTGTTCTGCCCCAGCTGCCTTCGCTCTGCCACATTCCTGGGCCACGCTGGAACTCTAAAGGACCTCTGTGTCAGTGCCCCCATTCTGGCCTGCCCTTCAGCCCTGATTTGTAGAGTGCTGGTGTCAAAGGGGACTACTTTGTAGATGGTGTGCTCTGCTTACCTGTTTCCCCACAGCAGAGGCAGTAAATGTCACTCTATGACACTCTCTGGAATATCTCACCCTGAACATTACAAGGCCCTGGGATAAAAACACAAACATGCTCAGAAAAATCAAAGTAAAATAACTTAAAATAACAAAACCCATTCGTGTATGTGTAACTAAAAAAGCTCCTAAATGCCTGGATTGTAAAAGTTAGAGATAGCCACTTTCTTTGTGGATGCAGTGTCTGGCATTTGTCTACAGCTGTAATGCAATTGTGTTTCAGAGTTTTCCTCTACTGAGCAGGGGGTAATTGCTGACTAGTCTTTTAACCTTATTAAATCATCCAGAGGCAGTGTTGGAGCGAAGATGGAGTTGATGATACTGCACCTCTCGTGCTTTTAGGAAAAGGAAAGATGCTGACTGCACTTCATCCAGGGGATTATACACTGAATTCAAGCAAAACTGCTACAGCTAATTAGAGGGAAAGGGAAGCACTGTGACAATCACCATGGGATGATCCTCAGGCAGTGCTGGTGGATTTTCTTTCCACTGCATTTTTCACTTTTTTTGTGCAAGTTAACTTGGCAGAGAAATTATTATTGCTGTTTTGTTTATTATGTTTACTACACATTGCATTTGCTGTCATTACAATTTATATGACCCCTTATGCATAACGATTGTCAGATTTTATTACCATATATCCATTGACAGCCATTTTTCTATCGCTGTGTATGTGTGTTCATAAAAACACACATACACAGGTTTGATTGCTCATGGCCATTTCTCAAAGCCTGACATTCACAATATGGATGCTGAAACTCCAAAGAGGTTTGGGTCTGAGCTTAATTAGATCCTGTGGAGCTAAATCAAATCAGTCTAAACGAGAGCAGAGAGCCAAACCTTCCCCATACAAACGTGTCTGTTGTCTGCTTTGTGCGATTGCTATCTCAACAGGACTCTGCTTTAGGAGGTTGGGTTGCTTCAATGCAAAGCCACCTCTCTACCTCTTCTTATTCACTTCTTCGCCCTCTCCTTCTGCCTCTCATGCATCTTTTTCAGTAGTTAAGGAAAGAGGGAGTGAGAAGGATGGAGAGTTTTCGCCTCTAACTCCTCCCCCTGCTCACGCTGCTTAACCTTGACAAGTCAATATGATACAGATGCAATTTGCTTATCTCCACCTGACATTACCACTGTTCTCCCTGCTGCGGGGGCATGGGGCCGGCTCCATTAGCATAGCTTACAAACACATCACTCTCTCTCTCTCTCTCTCTCTCTCTCTCTGAGGAGCCACACTCATCTATGGATGTTCACCTACGGCACACGCTACAAGACACCCAAAATATAATCATTTAAAAGGAAATTAAAAAGGCAGTCTTTTTAATTCTTATGTCTTCCAATCAGGCTTCTTTTTAAGATAAAGTTGTATACCTGACAGGAAAATGAACTAATGCAGTCAGACTGTATGACTAAGTCTTTTTCCTCATCAGTTTTAGGCTAACCTAAAATCACACGGCCACCCTACTCCAGAGTTCACAGTCAAATGTGGTGTGCAGATATATACCTGTGTGTGTCAGGCCGGTGAACTGAGCCCCTCAGCATCTGGTTGGTGCTCCCTGACCAGAGAAACAGTCAGCTCCATGGTCTCCAGCTGCAGGGTGGCTCCAACCCAGGTCCATTAGTCACCAGACCCTGGACACCTCTCACTCATCCCACCACATAAGGTAGTGTAATTGATACCCATCATCCGTGGCTATAATCTCCTTGGTGGGAAGCAGTGCCGTTGTGGGAAACGCACCTCATGTTTGGTTAAGAAGGTGCCGAGCGAGGTCCAGGACTCCGGGCCTGTCTCTTTGCCATCACTCCACTTGAAGGTGAGATGATTTAGGGGCCTGGGAGAAAGTTAATTTCTCTTGATCATTGTGTGCAACCTGGAGCCTTAATGGCGGGCGTAATTAATTCTGCTGATGTTAATCACCAGGGCTGGTCCCCACAATTATCAGCCCTGTGCAGATGGGGCGCGGCGCAGACATGAAAAATTAGGAAAATGAATCTGTAATGGGGTGGCAGATCTAATCTGCATCAGAGAAAACAAAGTTAGGAAGAGCCAAGAGCCCCAGGATTCCAAGTGAAAGCCACCAATACTGACAAACCTGTGTGGCAGAGCTGAAAAATGTTGCCGTGTCCAAAGTGTTTCGTAATTACTGGGGCATTGAATTGTTCTATTGTTAATTTATCACTGTAGCAGAGGTTAAGTTCAGCATCTCCTTCCTGGGCTATGGGTTGCAGAGAAGGGGAAGCAACAGTGGTCACATGCTTCTGGAGTCACTATAAGGTTAATCAGGTTCCACTCTCAGTTGTGTGGGCTTTGCAATCAACCTCCGTACTCGTCTACAGGGAGGAAAAAATGAAGACCGCACCGCAAATGAATGAATAAAAGACTGATGCGCCCTGTTCTGCTGTTCAAATATGCACAGGTGCATATATTCACTGTATATACGCTAAAATACAGTCATAGATGTGGGGACATGCACACAAACACTGGTCCAAATGAATGTGCACACACACTCACTGACACACACACACAGACACACACACACACACACACACACACACACTTGATTGTTTCAATCATGGGTCCTAGTGATGGAAGAATTACTAAAGCATTAGTGGTCAAAGGACAGATACTCCCAGAGGACGTTTCCTCTGCCAACGTCAAACAAAATTAAGCAAAATACAACTGATTAATTGAAATTGCAGAGGAGCCATTTTTCAAGCCCTTACTTGGCTCTGGCAGTTGGGCATGCCGTCATTCCTATTTGGTCTGCTTAATTAGTCTTCTACCTATTTTGTCTTTAATAAGGCATGCCATAGGTTCTTAAATCTAGGAGGTTAGAACAAATCATTATTCATCATCATTGTTGTTAGAATGGTGAAATCCGAGCAATAGACTGAACTGCTGGCTATGATTTAGTTAAAGTGTATTATTAATGAGTTTAATAACTAGCCCTGTTACTTTGTTGTTACTCACACAATCGGTGCTCTACTTGAATATCAAACCAATTTAAATATCACACTTAATGGTAAGCAAGACCAAATCTAATGGACTACTTCATGATTGGTGTTATCTGTTTTCTGTGTTGTAATTTACTATGTTGCAGCAAACGTCTTTCAAACAGAAAAAACACCCATCTCTGGACTGTTGAGGTATTTAGTAGTAATTACAGTTGTGATCGATACACACATATTGACAATATTACACTTAAAGTTTTTTTTCCTCAATATACATCAAAGGTCAAAGCCTCATTTTCTTGTAATTACTCACACGGGGGCAAATGCAATTCTTGAGGTGAACCTCAGTAAACAATAATAGATGGACCAGCTGGCTGTTCATTGTTCTGTGGTCAGACGTTCCACAGCAGCGGTGACCAGGTGTTTACACAGGGCACAGCCACACATCCACATGGGGAGGGACATAAACAGCATTTAAAGGAGCCCTGCAAAGGTCTTAGATCAAAGAAAAGACACACAAGCCCAACCACACACACACACACACACACATGCAGACAGTCGAGACTGAAACGAATATTGCATTTTCATCATAGTGTGATAACTGGATTGCATTTGCAAACTGGAAACCTCCTGCCCTTGAAGAGCTCAGGAGATTCCTCTACATGCACTAACAGTTTAAGTGCACATCCAGAATTTCTCTGGGAGGGTGCAATGATGGAGATTAGTATAGTCATAATTCCAGGGGATTATATGCTAATGTACTCTTGCCTGTTTGTGTGAGAAAATTGCATTGTGGTTATTAGCATGACACCAGAGCTCTGAGATGCTACTTGGCAAATGTCCTCATCGGCTCTCAGATGCCCTCCAAAGATTTACATTTTTATTACAACACGAGAGGGAAACCAAAGTGATATAACGGCACGCGAACAGGACGAACACCCTCAACTTGAAAGATTTAATTGAAAGTATTCAAATGTGATTCATTGAACAATTACACTCTCATTCTGCGAACACATAGTGCAATTGTTTTGCCTATACTGGGCTCTCCTCCCCTTTCCTCATCCTCTTGCTAACACTCCCACTCCCTTTAAATTAGAAATCGGACTGGCCTTTGTAGGAGACACTGAGGGGGAATCAATAGGTGCATTAATTACAGCAATTCATTACCCAAATAAACATGGGACTCAACCTTTGCTGGATACAAATTCGGGGGACGTTAAGTGTTTGGCTCGAGACAAAGGACTGGACCGGGAATCCCTATTGCATTAATCTGAGGGATCAAACTCCGCTGAGTGCCAGGGCTCCTCCAGGGAGTGTCCAGCCTGGGATCAATCCCTACGCACAGGCAGTGAGTTATGGCTACCGAATACAAACGTGGTCATGTGACATGGCACCGACACCCCTCTGCTGTTGCTGTGGTGTGCTCCCTCTCTCTTGTTCTCTCTCTCAGGCACTTAATGGGAGTCCTGCTGGCCCACAATGCAGTGGGCTAACAGGGCAGGCTCCTGCTCCCCAGATCCCCAGCTTCCCTACCCATTCAGGGTCTAGTCTCATGCATGCAGGGCCGCAGAGACTCCTGAAGGCTCCTGGCAGAGGACGAAGGTAAAGGACATCCCTCTCCCTCACTGTCATCTCTACAGCGTGTGCCTATTTGTGAATTATATCTCCAACGGTGGCCATAATAAAACATGATAATGATGGATCACACCGATAAATTACTGTTGAGTGGATTGTTAGGTCACATGCGTTAGTGTGTGTGTGAGCTGCAGCAAATGGGTGATAGCCCTGAACACCCAGGGAAGTGTAAATACCCCCCTGAGCAAGGTAAACACATACATGCAAATTAAGCACACAAACATATGTGCATGTCTGCCATGCAAAATGCAATGTGAACATTATACATGCACACATTGCACATCAAACTCATCAAACACCTAACTCCTAAAGTCACAATGTATTTTGGTTGTAGGTTTTTAATATGTTGCACCATATTTGTGCTTTTATGTCAGGCTTGCCATCTCCCTTTCCACATTTGGACTGGATTTTTATTTTATATTTTCACATTCCCCAGAATGTTTAATGTTTCTTGCCAACAACAGCGATGGTTTTGAAACTTAGGCTATTAGGCCAACAGAGCAAGTATTCAATGAGAGTATATTCTTTCACAGTATTTATGCTCCCAAATTGTTTAACATGCTTTACACTGTTAAGCTGAGTCATTTTCATTTTCTTTTGCCTCAAAGGGCTTTATAATCATACAACACCATCTATCCTTAGACCCTTAGTTTAGATAAGGGATCAACACAAGATCTCTTTCATGGAGAGAAAAAAAGAGTGAAACCTCAGGATGAACAATGGAGGAGAGATCCTTCTTTCAGGACACAAACAGATGTTTTATAAGAGTGGATAGGAAATTTACAAAAATTACAAAATGGAGAAACAGAATCAAAATATTAGCAAAAAAACATGCTAACATCTTTAAAGCATATGGGTCAGAGAAGATGTAAACATTGCATATCCAGACTGTCTATTGAAAATCCCATTTCTAAATACAAGACACTCGGGATGCCAAAGGTGCTGGTAAAAGTCAGAAAATAACACACAATAATTTACAACAAAAAAAGTGCAGTAGTATTTAATTGCAGTATAATAATAATAGTGATAAAGAATAAAAGTAATATGTAACAACAAGAATAATGTGTGAAAATTTTAATTACGCCTAAAAATGAATCAAAATCCTGCAGGATCGCTAAGGATAGCATACTTATTCCTCTGCAGTAGACTTCATGGGCTTGACCCAGCAAATCATAGTGTGCACATCTGGGCCTAAAATGTTGCAGATGTTGTCCGTGTCTCTTTTTGCCATTATAAATACTGGCCCAGTTTATCAAAGCTGGGTACACTTTGGTAATGAACTCATGCCAGATGAACTCACTGGGTATACAGTTTTGGTCTCATCTGACCTGCTTGTTTAATGTGGACTGACATTTCATTGGCCCAAAATTTTCAGCAACCCTGAGACGATACCTGACCTGACCCACTTTCCATCTACTCCACCTCCACCCACTCAGCGCAGAACTTTAAGAACTCTAAGGTCATCTTTGTGCTCTGCGTGTTAATAATGTAGCTTTTACTTGAGGATGTAATGCTACCTGTATAAGTCAAACAAATGTAAGCTTGTGAATAATTAGGTTTTAGTAGTTTTCATTTATTGTGAATATCCAAACACTGTTAAAGCTTCAGACCATCCACTTACACCCTTTAACACTTAAAGCTAAAAGGTGATTAGTTTTTCATAAAAGTCCATTTGAGTTGGCCACCATCCAAAAGTGTTACTAATTAAAAATCAATCTGTGGGCCATTAGCGCGAAGGTGTGTGCCAAGGTTGTGTGTATCAGAGGATCATTTGTAATGAGGGTAGCTTAGGATCTGGAGGAGGGAGAGAAGGAGGGATGGGAATGAGGGGAGGTACAGATCTGAGATAATCTGGGGACCTGCTGTTGCTCAACTTAACAATTGATACTATGTGTAAAGATGCTGAACTTGTAGTCTTCACTAATTGATCCACTTACCCTCATCGGGAGAAAGCAGAGAAATAAATGTGGGTGTTCATTGCATGCGAGAGACTCCATAGATAACTATTAAAGCTGGATTTGTTGACCTGATTCTGATAGCTACGGAAGGGATTGCAGAGCAGGAAGGCATTTGTCTGCTTTAGCAGGAGTGGTGTTAGATGTTTATGTGATAAATGTTAGCTAACTCAGACCAGCACCTTGGGAGCAGCAACCTGGAGCCCAGGACTCTGGAACTTATTAAAGTTGCAGGGGTGTATTTCATAGCACCTCTCTAAAATCTGCCCAATTACAGAGGTGTAGCTGGTACAGATGTCTACCAATTTGGCTCCGACGACCAAACAGTAAAGCATCACCACGTTTGTCAAAGTGGATAGGACAATAGCACAGTTTACTGCGAAATGTTTTAACAGAACCAATAATATAAGTGGATTTGAAGGATATGAGCCCTGCTTTAATGTCATATTATGTCAAATAAAAATGGTCTACACATGTATGTTGGTGGCCAATTTCTATCCCCTCATCGTTCTTTATGGTAGAGCAGCGGCTAATGTGGCATAAAACACTGCCCTCTAGATCATCTTGGGGAGTAAAAAGAGGCCTTGACTGTATTATAGGAATAATTGTTGAAATTGCTTTGAAGGTGGTTGGTTTTACTGCTCTTTACATTTATACACATGGTGCCTTGGGGCGTGTTTCAAAGAGCCCTATAGGATTGGGTTGCGCTACCTAAATCCATTGCTAAGTTTTTGTTTATAATCCTTTCATAATTTCTTGGTAACTGCTACCTAGTTTCAAACTAGTGATTTAATAAATCTGGTTGCACCATTAAAACTTAAGAAATGTCTTAGCTAGCAAAGACTTTACTAATGTGTTAATCAGTTGCTAGAAAACATCATTAGTGCCATACAGTCAATAGCAATTTACAGGGAGAATTTGTAGCCTTGCAAGCTGTAAGATAATAAGAGATATGTATTAAAAAGACACTCTTTTGTAAATGAAGGTATGAATCTGTTTTGTTTATGTATGCTACATGGAAAAATGTGTGTGTGTCTGTAGCATTCATGCAGTTTAGAGTGAGAGATAAATATCTAATAAACGTAACCAACATTATTTGATATTTAGACTAAGGTAATTTAGTGGTAAAATGTTTTGTAATTTGAGATTTATTGTGTTATTTATGTGAAATGTAATTTCACAAAGGTTTACATAATTATTAAACAGCATTTTAATCAAGTGTCAGGTCAGATACTGTATATTGACCACATTTAATCCTTTACTCTTCAATCTAAACTGGTCATATATTAGCTAACATATTAGCTATACAAGCTAACGTTAGCTTTGCCGGTTGGTCCAGTTACAACTGGCAGTTAGTATGTGTCAGTATTTAATAACACCTTTTCTCTATGTACAAACTAGTTGATGTGATACAACCCATATTAATTTAGTATAATGTTAACCATAGTAAACACTTAATGTTATAACTAAAACTAAGGTTTAGCTTAAGAAAAGTAAAGTGCAACCGGCTCTTGACTTCTATTTTTAAGGAGAAAAGTGTGTTTGAGGGGGATTTGAAAAAAATAGTTTTTTCTTTTGAGTGGACATTTGCATGTGACTGCCAGACAACGAGAGAAAGAGAGTGATAGAGCAAAAAAGAAAGAGAGAGAGCAGTAGTGAGTGTGTGTGAGGAGGAGAAGATAGATCATGTGTGTGTGTGTGTGTGTGTGTGTGTGTGTGTGTGTGTGTGTCAGAGAGAAAGAGAGAGAGCGGTGTTGCGTGCGTTTGATAATACATGAGTCTTGAGAGCGATCCGTGGCTGCTGTGACAGAGGAAGCTCAAGGAGAGCTCAATAACAGAGCTGTCAATGTATTCCCTATTTGAGTGTATTTTTAGTGCAGGCATCATGGGCCTCATGCATATTTCAATAGATCTTTTGTATATTAGGTGCGAGGGCACACACAAACTGGAGTGAGGACTAGCACAACATGACTCCAAGAAATATGGGCTTGATTCTTAGATTTGACAGAACAGCTCAGAGTGGCCCTAGATAGGTTGGGTTTGACTTTCAGTGGATAGGGTAGGAAGACCTTCATTGATTGCATTTTGAGACAACAAAGAGATGACATTGAACCTACTATGAGGAATGAGACAAAAAAGATGTACAACATATTAAACTTGCAGCGCCAGCCAATGTGTAATAACACTACACAAAACAGAAGAAAATTAATAGCTACCTCGGCAGGCAGGCAGGCAGGCAGACAGACTCACATGAACACACACATACACAAGCAGGTGGTTATGTTATAAAGATTTTTCGTTTCAAGCTGCTTTCTAGATTAGATTCTCAAGGATTGCACGCAAAGGGATGAATTCTAATCAGCGTTGTCGCACATCACATTTGAGATATATCATCACAGAGTTGTAGATTATGTCATATTATGGTTCAATTTCTCCTGTCTGATTAAATCAAATTTTATGAAGCTGTCATTGCTTTGCCAATGATGGTGCCATAACTTTGCAGCAATGTGTGTATTTGGTGACATCAACCTACCTCTCCCCCCACAGAGAGGGAAGGCAAGAGTGCCCCCTTCCCCCCTGGATGTCGTGGCTGACTACCCACAACACCCATTCGGCCGCAGCCCAGTTTACAGCCGGCAGGGAGCGTCCTTTCAGATTCCACACGAGAGCTTTGGGAAGATCAGGCAGGCAGTTCTTTCCATTACATCGAGGTCTTGGAATTTACTCTTGATGATAGCTGGATTCTATTAAAGAGGCAGTCTCTGTTGCCTTTGAGGCTTTGCTTTAATATGCATACATCACATTATGGCAACTGTATTCTATAATCGATTCCTGTGATGAGACAAGTGGCTGACGTCTCCCAGGTCTGTGTAATGTAAAAGAGACAGCTCTATCTCTTCTAACATAGATGTTTTCCTATGAAGATGAAGGAAATTTGGAGTCAGTGAGCCCTGCAGGGTTAAACATCATCAGATGTCACAAGGCGTTGCACACTGTGGATTGCACTACAGAGCACTGCCAGGAGAGGGAGTTTTTCTTGTCAAGAAACGGATTGGCTCCATTAAGACAGTGGTGCATTGCCTTTCCGTGACTTCATGTCTTTTTTCAGCAAAGATTCAGACACTGTTTGCATGAAACATCTGCAGCAGATACATGCTTCAACATTCAGGGTTCAACAGCTGGTTTCAGCTTCAATTCAGCGAAAAGAAACATTTTGTTAAACCACAATCAGGCACTCAATACTGTGTGTGAGATGTATCTTGTGTGTGACTGATTTTTGCGGTTACAAATATCTCCCCTATGGGAAGGAAGTTTGATGCCTACACCTAAGTTCTAGTTTCACACAACTTCTGTTACCTTCATGCAGTGCTTGACTGTTTTGAGGTTTAACTCCTGATACCTAACATGCATGTCTTTTTCTGAGAGGAAACCGCCGAGAAAACCCACATGGACATGACAAGAACAAACACCACACATGTACAGTATGAGGGACTGAGGTCAATATTTAAACCCAGTGCTAACCACTGAACCACCAAAATTTACATCTCAAGCAAAATTCTGATCTTAACATTCCTACTCTTATATATGCGCTTACATTACAGTTTTTTTCCTGCAAGCTGAAGCGTATCCACTCTCAGCCTTTATTCCAGACCCACCCAGTGCGAGCATTTACAAAGTAAAAGCAGTGATGTAAGAATACACTGAAGGCACTTAATTCATTTAGTGAAGATGATATCTGAGTGTCATTTTAAATCACGTGTGTCAGCAGGAGCTGAGCGATAAGCACTGCCTACTGGCTAGTAAGTGGGCGGAAAGAGTTAACTGTTTGAAATAACGTAAGGGGAGGATGAATGTGATGATGATTTAATTAAAGAAGGATTCATTTGAAAAGGACTAGAAAGGACAGATGCTGTGTTCTGCAACCTTACTTAGAGGTGTAATTACACAGAGAATACCAAAGTCAAAATTTCCCTACACCATTGGAAATCTATTGTGTCTATGGATTGGCCTAGAACTTTCAAGGTGCTCTAACGAGAGGGAGAGAAGCGGTCACATTGATGGCAGAGGGGGCATCAGATTTCCATTATTGACTGCTGCAGATATTGCACTGTAGCGGTGTGTAAATTGGTTCCTGAGGGGTTTTCAGCTCTCTGAGCTGGGGCGAAGTGTGCAGGTTCACCCCCACCCCCATCCTCTGTAAATCGTAGTGGCGGATCGCTTCCAGTCCCTCACTGGCGCCAGGCCCCCTCCACTGATCAATACCTAATTCCAGCATGTGCAATCAGCCGCCGTTGCCCAGGCAACGCTGATGTCACACAAGTTGAGTGCTCCCTGTTGCAACAAATCATTTCCTTTAAGCAAACTTAATAGAGTATTTGTACAGTAGGTTGTCAACGGAGACTATTTACATCAAGCCTGAACCTGCAGGACATTAGTTATTCCTGTTCTCTCAGGGAAGAGCTCACCAGAGCTGGTGACCTTACAAAGTAGCCAGGAGGAGGTAACTATGGCAACACAGGCTACTTTGGAGCATTGCAACTCCAGAGAGGATCGGGTCACAGCAGTGCAGGAGATGGGATGGAGCCGGCTTTCTTTTTAGGAGGGGTAAGCTCGAACACACACGGAAAATGAGTCACTTGTCCTTGTTCCCAGCGAGAAGACACAGGTACAGAAACATGTCGGATGTACAGTCACTATTAACTGCAATATCGCAAATGAGAGAACTTCTTTTAAATCAGTTTGCTTTATTATTCCTGCTGAGCCAAAGACAGTTTAATTTAACAAATTAGCATATTAGGGAACAGTTTAATAACTCATCATATTTTCAGAGAGATGCATTACTGCACATAACATGTAGCAGCCAGTTGGACAATAAAACAGAAATTCTACAACTCATTTAGGTGGTGTGCAGCATCACTCAAAATCAAACAAAGAAAACGAAATTATTTAACACATCAATTTGGCATCACTCAGAGAACAGCTCCACAAATCACAATGTTTTTAGACATCCTAGAAGATGCCAAAATACTGTCATAAGGATTTAGACTGTATAGGTTTGTTCAACAAGCACACCCTCTTTTTCCCCCTGTTTTTGTTGCTGTTTCTTTTTCATACAACAAGTCAAACGTGTTTGATTGGCTGCAAATCATGTCAGAAGTAGAATACACCACCGAATGGCATCTTTCATTTCTTTAAGTAGCTGTCAGGGAAACTCTCCATACAAATACATGCCTAGCGCACTCCTGTCTGTTCATCAATCACTCATCAAAGATACAAGAAGTGATCAATCCAGTAAAAGCATTGTAGAACCACTTCATTTGCCCAGCTCATTCCAAACTTTTAATTTGTCCATTAGTCCATATTGAGTAAAACAATAATCAACAATTACAGCTAAGAAATTATTTCCTGATTATTGTTATTTTTATTATCACAAATGTTCAATCCAGAATGAAAACCTCAATTTGCATTCAAATCTCTGCAGCCATATTAACTGAACCAAATGTAAAACAAGATGAATCACTCATTGGTATTCATTTTATTTTCTAGGGGGGGGGACATAAGACGATCATATCCTCTATACATTCTCTGTCCTGGTATATTTGTATTCGGGATCATGGTAGAGGTACTATTATTATTGCATTTTAATGACAAAGTGACAAGAGTGAAAATAGTTACTCCCAAGACAGCTAAATCTGAAACAAAATGCCTTTGTCAACCTTACAATGAGACTCTCGTATTGCTTTAATGTAATCTCCATATTAAAAATGCCAAACTCCATAACATAACCTGTCAAATCTAAAAATCTGATTTCTATTATCTCTCTTAAATGCAATTCAACTGTCATGTGTCAAAGTTATTGGTCATTTGTTCTGAAAGAACAATAATATCTCTCAGTACAGTGAGAGAGTACAGTAACAGTTGGCGACTCATAAAGACATAAAGAAAGAAGCACAGGCCATGAATACGTCATTGTTTATGCTCACAGAAAACAAATTGTAGGCATCTCAGCTGTAAATCAAATGTCTACTTTTAAACAATAAGGTAAGCAGTGATGTTTGTACAGCTTCAAGCTACGTCCATGATTACCACAAACAAACTTTATGTGCTTCATTTATGTTTATGCATACACATTTAGGTAAATGCATTAAACACTTAAACTTGATTGGTTGGTTGTTTTGAAGTTTCACCATGATTTAAACAAAAGATTAGTTGCTATAAACAACAAGTTTGCTGTGGTTGGTTTCCATGAAACATTTGATGACTTTCTGTGTTTGGTGATGCTTAGTCAGGAACAAGTTGAATGAATGACCGCTAAGTCCTCAAACACTGTTACAGCAGAAACAGTTAGAGGGATTCTTGTGGGCTTGCTGCTGGTTTGGTATAGATGAACTCTCCCCAGAGGCTCCATGGCCCCTGATTCAATCAGTGTGTCTCCACGTCCACTGTTTCCTGGCACTGATATATTACAGGGTGCAAGCGGTGGTGTGCGCCGTCACTGCGTGGATCAAGTTATGTCACAGCCATTTCACAGCAGCTGCAATTTTATTCAGCGGCCGTTCAGAGACGCTGAGGGGTGAAGACATTAGTTTGATCTGCCGGCTATGATCCCTTTATCTGAATGTGGATTGAGTAAGGCAAGATGAAGGTCGACTGGATTTCTTAGTGCACATACAGAGACAAAGAGGGAAGAGGGACTTTAACTGGATAGAGTGAGTGAACAGAGACAAAGACAACATGTTTAAAGTTATGTTTTACATAAAAATCTTAAACCTTTGTTTAATCAGCCAAATTCAAAGATAAGATGGGAGTTATTCAAAATGTTTCTTATTATCAACAAATCATAAAAAGACCCCTATGCTACCATAGCCTTTCTGTGGCACTTAGCTCCAAGCCCATTCACTCCTGTAGATGTACATTTTATAAAACCAATTAACAAATATATTTTTTCACAACAAAAAGGGTAAATAATTTCCTTAAACAGTTGGGCACTGCAGTTTAAAGCAAATGTTACTCAAACGGGTAAATAGTGTATTTGTTGGGGACTACTTTCAGTACACACGGCTACACAGTCAAAACTACCTAGTATCAATTGTTGATTTTGGTCTTTTTATGGGATATGTAGACAATATGTAGACACTCCTGTATCTTTGATTATGTTGCTCTTGTTTAACAAAATTTGTGTTGATTAAAACTGTAAGTAAGAAGAAGAAGCTATTGTTTTAATGTCAGGGCTTTCTGTATCACCACACTCACTATTTGATCTCATTTAATCTTTATTACGTTTTGGATTTTGTTTCCTTTTTTACTTTTGTTGTTTTACCGTAAAGCATTCTGCAACTTTGTTTTTGAAATGTGCCATATAAATAAAGTTCATATCATATAGAAGGTTAACTCATTATTTTAGATGTGAGACCTCCAAAAATATGTAATCAAACATCACATCATACTAGTCTGAGTTTGACCATAAATGCCCATTTGTGTACACAAAAAGTATGTGTGAGTGTGAGTTTGTTGATGCTGAACTCCAGGTTGGGGAGTCCTGGCCAATGAGAGAGTTTTCTACTTGATAGAATATAGATATTCTAATGTTAATCTGATTCAGACCTTAGTGTACATTTCCATATTATTACCCAAATTTATTCTTCTGCTGAATGCTTTATTCAAGGTGACATTGCATTCTTTACATTATTGTATGACAATATGCTGAATGTGATTATATGGCACTTATTCAACTTGTCATTTCCCACAAGGGTTAAATAAATACAAACTGAATTAAATGTGACTATTCTTCCCTCAACAAAGGAGAACAAAAGCTGAGACGCTGCTTTGCATATTTCCTGACACCTCTCGACTAACAGATGAGACGTGATTTAAATAAGAGCTTGCTTTCTTCACCTGCCGACCTCCTGTAAATATTATTTATGGCCTAAAACACATCTTTTAATTCCAGATATGTATTTTCTCGTGATAGCCAAGTGTCAGTACTCCGTCTCAAGGTACAGGCTTGTGCCCATTTTTACAGACCACAATGAATATTCAAAAGATGTGCTTTGAAAAGGGTGGAAAAAAAAGAAAAGGGGTGAGTTAACATTAATTAATATTCGTTGCAGTAAAAATGAAAGCTAGGCCCGCGCTAATTTCAATAGACAATTAATCATGAGGCTCAGTAATTACACCGGGGAGTTTACAAATTATTTTTTTAAGGGGCCAGAGTAAAGGAAAGGAGATAATCCCCTACCCATCACAATCACTGGCTTCCCACCAATCCCTGCAGAAAGAGCAATTAGAGCAAACAGCGGCAGAGCAGTAATTGTGTACCAGGAGAAGATGAAGGCAGAATCCTAATTGCAGTGAATGAAGATCACTTGCTCTCACACCTGATTGTGTTGAGGGAAAAGAATGTGCAGGCCAGAGCAAGTCTGTAATACCTCCAGGTGCCGGAGTAAAAATAACCTTAACAGCAGCTCCTGCTGTATGAGGGTGTGTTGCACATGACATGTGGGCATCTAGAGCGCCCCATTCTAGTTCTGTCACACTGTGGCTGCCACACATTCACAACTAAATCTCAAAGGGCTTGTTACCATTATTTCACATTTCACAGCTTATTTTATTTGGTTCATATGACTCCTTTTGGCTCGTTTCTTTGGATTTGAGAACGTGATAAAGGCTTTTTTTTGCAACCCTTGTGATGTGCACTTAAAAGGAATAAAAACCATTTACAGTCTGGGTTATTTTCATAGTGAGAACCAATACCTGCGCAGCACGGTATGGATGTCTTTTCACCCTGAACATTTTTCATATGATCATTAAAGAGAGCAAGTGTGCATCCAGAGCCACTGAACCGGTAATATTTTCTGTGTTGCTAAGAGAGTGAAGAGGCATCATTACTGGTATCTTTGCACACTATCTACATCTATGACCCATTACACAGAACCTACACTTACCTTGTAAGCATAGCTGTATATTTAGTTTTTGTGTATTTGTATTAGTATCTTTTGATGTGTTTAATCTTATTTTTCTGACATTTAACAAACTTGCATACGGTACTTGGTGAATAAAGTCTGATTCTGAAAATGTCTATTAACACGCAAGAAATGTCATTTTTCACTCTGCTTTAAAATTTAACAACCACATTTTTCCACATGAAGTCAATAGTGAAAATAAAACCCTGTTCTATCTTTTGGAGGTCTGGAAACCATTTTACATGCTTTTATCTCTTCACATCGTAACTACTGTAACAGACTGTAAGATCATTTTATTTCTTCTTAAAGCTCTGCGAATTCTTTCATTCCTTTTTTAGATCCAGAAATCTCCGATCATCTGATCCATTACTCTTCACCATTTCATGTCCAGTCCAAGTCCAAAGGTGACCAAGCGTTTTCCATTGCTGCCCCCTGACTGTGGAACCATTTACTTCTAACTGCTCACTGTAACCATATCATTATAAAGTTATCTCAGGGCCCTTTTTTGTATGGAGCAAGTCGAGACCAACTCTTATATATACAAAGTCTCAACATTCCCACCATGAGCAAGCACTAGGCGACAGCCGGTAGGGTTGAGTTTTACTTTTAACAATTAATTATCCATTTATATTCATTTTAAATCCCCAAAACATATACTGGCATTTCAAATAAAGCACTTGACTACTTGAATTACACAGTTCTAACTAAAGTTTACTGCAACCTGGTCACTGATCCCAGACCAGCACTCCAAAATAAGTGGAAATCCAGGTTGCTGTGAGTTTGAGTGTGTTTATGGTGAATAGTATGGCCTCATAAGGAAAAATATTAAGTCAGGTCACTCTAAAATGGTGTTGAAATATTGTGCTGTCAGCACATTACCACATCACCTCGTGACATACAGTTGGGGCACACAGCACAAGGCCCAACCCTTTACCACAGTGTTGTTGCTGGCTGCCTCCTCACTGTGTCCTCAGCCAGTAATTAGCAGAACACATTTAAAGGTCCTTTATTGCATTTATTTTAACTGCAGTCATTTTGCAAGATTGTTAATAAATACTTTCCTTGTTATTGTTCAAAATATACATCAATCTTTTTCTCAAAGCAATTATCCAAGGATACAGCCACCAGCTCAGTTTTATTTTAAGAAACTCTTAGATTTCAGCTGGTGAATCACTGGTACAACTTGAGATTGCTCAAGAGCTTCAAGTTCTCTTGAGTCTGGAGAAAGATACATCATTACATATCGTGTCTGCTTTGCTTTAGAGTTTCCCAGTAATAGCAGCGATTCGGACGTCTAACATGACTTTGATCTCTGAGTAAATGACTGGAGCAAGTGTCCAGTCATTTACTCAGATATCAAAGCAGATTATCTGGTGGATGTGTAGATTTGTAGATTTAACAAACAATGGTTATTAGTTACAATTTAAGGATTTATACACTATTTCACCAAATACATTACATTGTTTACCAATCTTGATTTTATCTTAACTGATCTATATTAGTCAATCACAAGATCAAAAAGTGTATAATAATTATAATCACTTCTTTAGATATTGATATCTTGTTTATATTAAGGATCTTGTTTACAGGTTTTCTGTTTCTCAATGGATGGAAAACTGCACAAAAGCACATTATAACCACAGTAGCTCATATAATTATTGTTATTCAGTTAGCTTGGCCCATATACCATCACCTTGCAAAATGTAAAATGTGACTTTACAGTTACATGTTTTCCTTGCAGACCTGAGTAATCCAAACAGATGCACAAAAACAATCCCGATCAACTCTTTCTTGTGAAGGTGTATCAGTACAATTACTGGTACAGAGTTCCTCTCAGTCCTTTGTCTCAGAAACTACTAGGAAATGCAAGATTTCAGCGATTTATTTAGAGAAGTGTGTCCAGTGCAGGAGAACCTGATAATCGTTAAGAAATGAATTAGATCTACAGTGAATGATCTGCGCTGCCTGTGATCTCAGTTTATTGTGTAAGAAGATACAAGGGCAGGCATGCCGGAGCCTTGTGCTTTAACCCCCGCTTCCTGTGTAACAGTATAGCATTTCTTTTTAACTTTATAATCAGGGCTTTATTAATGCAATGCTTTTCTTCCGCCTAATAATGAAACAACACAAATAAAATAAATTGTGATCAATGGAGGCGAGCAGAGACAGATGAGGAGTCTGTCACACTGGGGATGATACCAATTTATCTCTTTAATGCATCTCCATGGGGTTCTCTCACTAAAGGATACAGATTACTGAACCCCTTGTCTCAGAGGGAAATGCGTGAGAAGAATCCATATAACATACAGAGATGGAGAGCCTTTCTTTCATCTTGTATCATTCATGCTTCTTGGTCACTCTCCGCAGCAAACACACAAATCCAGCAACCACATATTTAGTGGACAGAGGATGTTGCATGCGTGTTCCTTCAAAAATCTCTATCCACTATAATTCAATCTACATGTACAACTTTCATGTAAGTGTGTAATGTAAAAGAGACACAGCAGTTTTTGTTGTCTTCATGATTTGGGACAGAACACCCCGGAAATATATATATATAAACTTTTTTTATGTGTTTTGCTCCAATGTTAGGCACAAAACGTTGTGATATTCTTGTGTCTACAGTTTGTTTGATGTTGAATTTTGTGCTTCTGAATGTTTTATGTTGGATTGAATATGCATGTCTTTTTTGTGAATATTTGAAAAAGTACAATATGTGTAGGTTGTTTTATGACAAATAAAACCAAACCAAAACCAGTGGGAGCTGGTAAAGAGAAGGCAAATATAACAAATCTGAAACGACACAATCAGCAGCTTGGGGTTTTCCACTTCCTAGAAAGGATGAGCCATAAACAACTGAGGCTATAAACAACTGAAGCTTTGCAGCGGGGCGAGAAACAGAAATCTAACATGTGCCGGTGAATGAAGACAAGGCAAGGCACACCCCTGCAGTAAATAAGGAATTCCCTGCAGCTCTGCTCACAAACCAGAAGGCAAAAGTCGAGGAGGTCACTGTGTTGCTAATAGCAGAGAAATATTTGAGGTCAGGCAGTAAAATACAGTCACTCTCTGCTCCAGGCATGAAGGACAACACTATTATCTCTAACATGGAGGCTTTGATCCTAAAAGTCCCCATTAAATATGAGCATGTCAAGCAGGATCCGTCATGTGCAGGAACTTGGACAAAAACTCCCATACTACACATTTTCTGAGTGAAATATTCTCATGTAATGCCAATCACACTGAAAACCACTTTATGTCTTCATATATACACTATATACATCTTTATATATATCTATATACATCTTTTCATTCATAAGGTTTCTACTTTTTCTGAAGGCAATGGCATTTCAGGAGGCCCAAGGTCAAATTTAGACTGGGTCATAAATTGTTTTGTTTGATGGCCTACATTTGCCTCAATAGCAGGGGGAAGGCCAAGCCCATAAAAACGTAAAAGACGAGCCGGCTGACTGTGGGCTTGGCTGCCAGCATTGTTGTCCTGGGGACCACGAGACGCTCCCAGTGGAGGTTTCATGGTGAATAAAGACTGTTATGGCCCACCATTGGCATGCACTGAGGGCTCATGGAGATCATTACTGCCAGGGCTCAGTCAGGGAAGAATGGCAAACTCAAAGCTGAAGCCATTCCATTGTCAGCAGCAAAAAGGGGCTCGTCACTAACAGAGGGTTGCATTTCTCTTTGCTGGCAGATTCATGGGAGGCATTAAGGGACAGATAAACAGTGATATCATAGATTTATGAAATTAGGTTTTTCTAGTGCTGAAAAATGACTTTGAGATTTGTAATTTTACTCTATATTAACATTTTTCTGTCATCTGTAACAATAATGATTCAGCTCTTAATTATTTAATGTTAGCATATTGGTGTCGTTGTCTTATATTTATTAGCCTTAGAATTCAAACTACAACTATTAAGCACATGGCAAACATATTAGGAAATATATTAAGGATTTGTTTAAAATACAGGACCAAAACCAACAATACCCTGTGCACCAAGCCCATTCATTCCTACTAAAGATGTAAATCTTTTAAAATGTTAAACAAAAGTAAAGAGTAAATTGTTAATTGGGGACTATTTTCAGCTGTGGATTAATACACTTTTGATGCTTTAGTGAGTATTTACAGCATCAGGATGTAGCATGTAGGATTGAAAATAAACTACAGTGCTCATCTTTATTGTAATGAAGGAACATGTCACTGGTTCACTGTGTGTGTTTTAATCACTTTTGGACAACAATAGAGCTCTGTGGTGAAGAGAAATAAGATATGCAGACAGTACTTGTTAATAGGAAAATAAATCACTGTTGGTTATGGGATTTGTACACAAGAAAGATTTTGAATATTTCCAATATACTTTAAAGGGAAGCTAAACAGTCACATCATAACATTATGAAAATGTATATTTTTAGATCCTGAATTACTGATTTTGTCTTTTTATGCTACATTAGAATTGTTCTGTGATCAGTAGCAATAATTGTTTGACTCACCCTTGCCTTATGTCTAATAGCCACTTATTATTCAAATGTATATATTCAATGCTTTTGTTAGTATCAACAAATCCAATTAACAGACCAAAACCAACAAGGTGTTACTTAATATAGAGTTTCATTTTTACTAACGGTTTTTACTGAGATCTATGATACAGAGAAATAAAATATATCCGACTTTTAAAAACACTTGTTAGTGTGATGAATTAAATGTTGGTTTTAGATTTTTCATGTGATTTATTGACAATAATAATAATGCAGAATAGTGCCAGACTCATCCTGTGTGTAAAGAATAACCCCATCAACCTTTTTCATATGACTTAAACAAGAAGGTTCCTCACAGGTTTAATTCATTCATGACTACAGTAATATCACAATAAGCTTTTAGCATAGCCAACGTTGAGAGGGGCTCACTAAATCACTGCTGTAGGCAGTTTTCGATGTTTGCTAATAGCACTTGCTGAGTAGATATTAACACGTGAAGAGTGGGTATATTGGTTGTAGTGAAAGGGGGGATTTGGGAATCCCTGGACAGGACCTCCATGTAGGCTTGCCCTGGACAGGCCACACCTTGCTCCTCCAACCGTCCCCCCTCCTTTTTCACTCAGCTCCATCTGCTCCTCATTAACACCATTATAATGAGCCGCTGCACCTGAGGTAAATAAAACTCTGGTCTGGCTCTCAGTCGGCTCCCTCACCCTCACATCAACAGATCCAACACTGGCACTCTGTGTGTGAGCAGAGCTTGCTGCTGTTGTCAAAAGGGGCTTGGATGCCCCCCTCGACCTGCCTGTTTTTTTGTTTCTGGGGGGACATTAAATGTGGTCAGTGGAGGAGCTACTGGCTACACATAAAACCCCCACAGGTTCTCCATTCATAGCCATGGCCACAAAGCGGATAATGAGTTCCATAAAACTGTCAGGAGGGAAGAATAAATGTGCATCGGATACACCAACCGTAATTCAGATGTGGCTCTAAGTAGCTGGAAGAATGATAAGAAATGGTTTTCTCTGGCATTGATCAGACACTGCAGAAATATTAACGTGTCTGGTAAGAGGCAGCAGTAAGTCTCTACTTTGGGATCAGTTGTGGCCTCTGTCACTCTGGTAGTCTGGTCTGGACTTTCATTAATGTGAAGAGGTTAAATGCTCTTTCAAAATTCAGGTAACATAGTTTTAAATGTAACACCTTTTTTTGCTTTGCCTTAACATTGAACAGGACTGCAATTGTTTCCTTTTGGCAAGCGACTCATATTTAGCTGATATCTGCAGCAGCTGTTTGTGCAGAATTACTGTATGTGTTCTGGGGAATGATTAAATATGTTCTCCCTGAGAAATTCAACTGCTCATTCTCACTTTATGGTCCAGTCATTAGTCCTGATATTTGCTTAAATACATTGAGACTTAGATAAATGGCATTTAGAATTCTTCACAATTTGATTATTCTAACATTACCATAAATATGACATCCAAATAAAAATCCCTCCCAAATCTGATTTAGTTTGACGTGAACAGTAGGCAACTTTGAACAACGCTGTTTTGACAAATGAACATGACATGCGGGAGGAAAATAATTTGACAGGTGACAAATGTTGAGCAGTGATACAATCTGAAAAACAGGCCACCTGAAATATGACTCACTCTATTAAAATCATTCATGGAGGATATTGAATAGTTCTTTAAAGACTCCAAATATCTGATAAGAGCTACTTTCCTTTGATTAAATGTGTTTATGATTATTACATTTAAGACAAAAGCAGCTGAGTTTAGTTATTAGTTTGGCGTCTTGTGTTTGTTTGTAGGAAAACATAAATCTCTTTCTGGGATCACATGGTATTTATTCAGAAACACCATCCTCAGTTTACAATGTAGGCAAATGATCAGTTCATTGAGATATGCTGTCATCGCTCTCGCTCATGTGTTGTACATATGTTTTGATGAAAAATGTGTGTGAGATCTGACTTGACATATTATTTGACAAGAAATCATTTGCTTTACTTCCTGAGTTTAATATAACAACAACTAAAATAGCAACATTCAGCTAAACAAAATCTGGTGCTAGCTGGAAAAAGATAGGTTTCATTTCATTTATCAAATTCCATGGAATGAAAAATACAAGTTTTTTTTGGGTCATTGCAAAAGCATGTTTTTGTTTCAGTGTCCTAATTACCAGAACATGTTTGCTCTGTCAGGCGGGGAGTTTCCTGCAGCTGCTGTTAGTCCACAGCAGCAGTGGGACTCAAGCTGACCTGCAGACACTACAGACAGACAAATCTCTGGGAGAGGAAAAGGTTAAGTGTGCAGATAAAACACAGCACAGTTACTGACTGTGTGGAGTGATGAGCATCAGCGTACATTTGATGTTCCTCCTTGAATTGCAGTGAATCATTGTAGCCTGCTGGGCTTTAACAACATTGTTTTTTAAAAATCAATTTCAACTGGTGTTTTTTCTTTGATATAACCTTAATTTAGGGTTATATTCAGCCTGTCATCATCATGGCATCAATAGCACGTGGTTCTCTCATTAGAAAGAGTTTAAGTTTAATACAAGTCCCATGTGGCATTGCATAACATAAATAGGTCAAAGGTTTTGTAATTTCACAGTTTTGTATCTTTTCATTATAATGAATTTTAACATTTCATATCAACAGATTTGCTCATTTGAAGAAATATTGTCCATGATTTATGACCACATATGAGTTCAACAGACTTGATCCTGGGGCTTTCCAATCCAACACAAACACAGCAGTCAGGCACACTGAAGGTCAGATGTTTTCATTCCCTGCATGTTAAGAAGCTGCTGCAAATACTCCCATGATTGCGCACATTTCAACAACACATTGTGCATATTATAAATTGCCATTTGGTAGGCACACATAACATAAAGGAAAAAAAACAGATGATAGATTATATTGGGGGTTTAGAAGCACACAATGAGAATCAGAAAAACACACACAAGATTGGCTACGATAACATTTACATGCAACATGCAGATCTGCAGTGCTTTCAGCTCAGTGCTCTTCCTCTGGTTGCACTGAGGGTGAAAGGAGGAGGACCTTTGAAGTTAGAAAAAAGAGTAAAGTAACATGAGCTTGACTGGGATAGGTGAAAAATTGCCAGAGAGAAGCTCATTGTCATCTTTCAACAATATAAAGTTAGGACTACCAGCCACACACAGAGTGCTCCTGGCCGGATGCTCCTGCTTCTGATCTTGCATTTACACCCCCTTAAGCTTAGGGAGCTTTCTAAACCTCCAATCAGGTAAGATAGTAAAATAAAATTGTCCTAAATTGTATTATATATTTATGAGTCAGACACTGGGCCCAGCATCACTGAACACGGGAGTGCCATCAACAGGAAGGATTTTAACTTGCTAAACCTATCCTGGAGCACAGAGTTTTAACTCTTGAGTCACAGAATTTAAACTCTGATAAAGCAATTAGTCAAACCTGAGCCCAGGATCTGGGTGATGTTCCTAAATGACCCCACAACAAACACATTCTTTCAAGTTTTTTTGTGAACCTTTGTTTTTCTTGTTCTGTGCTGTCTTCAATACTTTGGTCCCCGATTATTCTACATAAAACCCTCTGTATTCAGTGAAAAGCATTCTCAGGGTCTTGAGTCTGTAAGAGATTATTGTGTCTGCTTCCAGTGAGCTCACATCACTTCTCTGCCTTTCTTCTGTTTCTCTCATTTTAAGGGTCCCCCCCTCCATTCAAGAAGAGCACTGAGCTTGAAACATGTGGCACATCTGCATGTTAGATTAAAGAAATTCTTACATTTCTAGACTGTTAATGATGTGTTTCTAGTCACTCAACCATCAATAAAACAATTCATTTTTTGCAAGTGAGTACTTTTAAGATTTGAAACATGTTTGTAATTGTTGTTGTTATGAGTTTTTCCCTCTGCATCTTCTTATAATGTGGGTAAAAATAACTAAACTCATGCAAACTTTTTGATTGGTTACATATGTTCACTGCCTAATTATGTTTTATGCATTGGTTTCCTTTTCTTTTTTTTGTCTTTGTTTTTTCAGAAGCCAGTGATTTACTGTTCATGAATTTATGCAACAAGGGAAAGCAGCCAGTTCTGGAGGCCATAACTCATAGGCCAAAAGTCGGCCTTATTTACATTGTATACAATACAGACCTGATTTCTCATTTTGTTTAGAGGCTGGTGTGTAAATCTTCATGGGAATACATGAGGCCGATATTAGTGCATAACTTCTCTCACATAGCCAACAAGGAACATCTACAGTATCTGATATGATGCATATTCGTTATAATGCGGATCAAATCGCAATGAAATTCATAATCATCATGAGATTTTCCATAAAATATATTACTCTGAATGTTTTGGCTGTGTGTGGTTCCAGTTTGACCACTGGATCTTCAACGTGAATTGCAAAATTACTCACTGAAGCATAAAGTGATGCAGTTGAACGACTTAAGTTTTCATTACTGTTGTCTTGTGTGTATTTCAGTGGCATTGGCAGCGCAGAATGTACAGAGTGGGAGTAACAGTAAAGACACTTTTCTGAGGTTAATGGATAAGCTTAAGGTCTCTCTCACCCAAATGTTATTTTTATGGCCGACTTTGGCAGGGAGCCTTTTGTTTCATTAGACTGTGTCTTTATCATTTATGCATTGATGGGAACACAAGGTTTTGGGGTTAGAGACACATCCTCTAAATGGTATTTCACTCATTCAGCCACGGGGCAAGGCTAATGGAATCTGCTGATCCCTACTGCTCTAAATGACTTCAGAAAAGAAAGACAGCAGCCCAAATGCTGTTGGAAATTCTGTGCACAAATACTGCCAGAAGTAATGCATTAAATATTTTATGCTCAAAATATTTGATGGCTATCCATAAACTTCATAACAGCTTTCATAGATCTATAAAAGTATCTTTCAGTTTGTTTGCATTTTCATCTGCAATGAATTCTCAGTTTCCACAGGCTATGAAAGAGAAGCATGGATGTGTTACGTATTTTATATTGATTGGGCGGGCTTATTTAATTCAATTGCTGCATATCCTTACTTGGAGGGGCAGTGAAAATCGTTTGAGAATCAATAAGCGGAAGCAAGCAAGACAAAAATAATTGACTGTTTTCAAACTCCTGCAGGCAGCAGAATAACTAACCAAAACAGCTCCCAGGGATGTCTGAAATTGGTTTTGCAAATCCTTCAGCCACATATCAAAACCAAGAAAAATGGTAATATAGAAATCCATTTCAAACTCTACAGCGCACATGAAGTTTATTTTCAGTTTTTTTTTTTATGTTCTGACACTTATTTGGATATACACTAGTATGCTAATGGTCAGTAGGGTCAGCAGCTAAAGGAGAGACGGGTGTGTGTGTGTGTATGTGGTTTTATCTTGACTTGTTTAGGGCTGTACGAACCAGATGCGGTGAGGTGGAGCTCTCCCCCACGGAGCTGCCTCCCTGGGTGCCTGGAGGTCCACTTCCAATCTATTTGCTGTAATTGCCGTCAGAGTGTACACCTTGGAGTCCTCTAATTCCCTCTTTTATTTCAGCCACCATGAGGGAGACCATCTGTCCTGCCTGCCTGCACTTCCCCCACCCTTTGGCGTCAGGTCTCTCCCAGTCTGCACAAAACACAAGAGTGCGCACACACACACACACACACACACACACACAGATACAAACACAGCATGCCAAGATTTTTGTCTGAGACACCGGGGCTTTGATACATCACACCTTCGTCCAGCCAGCATCACATGACTGCAACAGAGGACATGAGTGTGGTTTTATGAGGTGCTAGTGAGGATGACCACAGCGCTGTCACATAAAAGGTCAAAGTTGTCAGAATAATGAAAGTAAAGTGACACAGTTTCCCATCTGCTGACTTTCTTTATTCATTCAGTTTTTCAGAAATCTTAGAGGTTTCACCCACACAGGCACACACACACACACACACACACCACACACACACACTCACACATAGTCCCTCATACACACTTAAACTGGGTTTGCTGAACACAAACTGGCCTTCTTTCCCTTTAAGATTTAGGTTATATTATTGCTACCTGCTACAATTTCCAGAGTCCTGCCCCCTTGGGAGAGCATACTCAAGCTGTTGTTTGCAGTTACCACAGCCCAGTGTTTTCTCCTGAGGTGGTCACATTTTGTTTTCGAGACTACAGCTTTGTTCCAGACCACTGGTGACAGGCAGGGCTTGACCCCAGCGCCTCGGCAGGACAGGTGCTGTGCAGGTGCACACCTCGGCTTTATGTCTGGCTTTTGTCCACAGATTCTCTCAACCCTCAGCATCTCCTTGCCGTTGGCTTCACACTCCTAAAAAACAAAGCTATCTCTGCATTAGTTTTCCATAATTTTGATCAAAAATCATTCAAAGGCTCAGCTACTTGTTCTGCTTAAACAAACAAAAAGCATTAATAATACAAAGAGATGCTAGCAGTAGGTCCCCAAAACTGAATAATAATTCTGTATCTATCTCACTGCATCCATGCTTTCTCACTCCGTCTTTGTGGTTTTCTAGACTGCAGCCACAGTGTCTGGGGCGCGACTGATTTAAATACCATCCCATCTCATTAACATGCACAGATAGAGCTGCGAGGGCCAATTACATTCATCTTGTCATGTGGCTGGGCTTCCAAGTCGTTAATATTTTATGGCAACACGCTCCCCCAGCCGCAGCAGCAACACACCAGTGCTCTTACATTATTCTACAGTTCAGGACACGAGATCAGAAACATCCCCCTGAATACACACTCTTCTAGGTCATGACAATATAAGCATGAAAAATGAGTGGAAGGGGGGACACTGGTGGAAATCCACATATAGATATGCCACTTTTATGATAACTGGTTGTTATCAGACAACTAAACCTTCAAAAATAACTACACTGAGGAAAGTTCTTCATTTCAAGTGTCTTAAGTAAAACACAAATGTTGAGAAATGTGTAGCCTTTCATTTCAAAGGGCTTTTTTGGTGTTTCTCAAATTTTCAAAGCCCGAGAAAGATGTCCCACGATTTGATGAGATTTCTCTGTTTCAGTCCACCAGTAGAAAGGAGTGTGGTCTTATAGAGACCTTTCATTCTCATTTTGCGTCTTACATTTCATCGTCAATTCTCAGTTCATGCTTTCATGTTTTCTTTAAATGAACAAAACAAATAGTGAAGAACTATTTCTCCCAAAAGAGAGTGTGAAATCATTGTGTTGCCTGATTCTGTCCATCCAAAAATTTCTAAATAATCAATAACTCCCAAACTACTTAAGAATGGGAATTTGAGAATCTACATTTCCATGACAACTGTGTGACTCCATCTACTGAGGAAGATTGTGTGATACTATTGGAACCTCAAGAGCAGCTACTGAATCTACCTTGTTGTGAGGTATTTATTGTGTCTTTAACTCCCCATTTATTCATTCATTGTCACAAATATATTGTTTCATGTATTTAAACTGCAGTGTTTTTAGCAAACATTACTAAAACAGGAGTGAATAGTGCATTTGTGGGGGACTTCTATCACTTATACAAATTTACTCTGCTATTGGGTATTTACAGAAGCATGATGGTGTATGTGAGATTGACTCAAAATAAACTACAGTGTTCAAGGTCATTATAATGAAGGTACATATCACCCAGTGCAACAGTGTGGCTCATTTATGTGTTTTTAATAGTTTCTGGAAAGTAAAGGAGTTCTGTGGCACAGAGGACTGAAATATATCAAGCTTTTATGAAACAGACCAAAGTTAATATGATCAATTCATTGTCAGTTTTGATTTTTTTTTATTTGATCACTGATTGTTCCTTATATGATTACATGTGACAAACTTGATTGAATGTTGACAATAAGAATAATACAGAATTTTGCCAGATGTATTTTTGAAGGTTAAGGTTTTTGCAGGAACATGTCACAACATTAGTTTACCCCAATTTTCTGCAACACTCTGAGATCTTAACTCAAGCGAGCACCTTTGGGATGATGGAGCGAATGACTGAGTCGGTGTGAATAAAGGTTTTCAGGATCTTGCTGAATGTCTTCTTTGAAGAAGTCAGTCTGTTTTGAAGGCAAAAAAGCCACTAACTAAGTGCAGACTGATTGTAAAATCATGTTTAGTTATTCTTCTTTTGTAATTAGGGAAGTCAGAAGGAAATCAACAGTTCAGAGATGCAGAGTGGTAGAAAAATGAGAATCTCACATACAGACTGCATTTTCTCTCTCTCTCTCGCTCTCTTTGACACACACAGTCAAACTGTTTTTTCAGCAGCCACTGCAGCATTTCAGTTATATGCTTGATGAATTGAGCTAAATCCAAGTACAATAATCAAAGAAACATCTATGGCCAGGCTCCTGTAATTCCTCTAATGATTTCTCTAATGAAAGTGACCAGTCTTCAGAACAGTGGTTGCAGCTTTGTTTCTCCACTGTACAGAGCGAGGATGGCCCGAGGAGACAAGCTCAACACATTTCTGACTAGTAACAGCAGCCTACACCGACTCGCCTCCTGGCTCTGTGGCGATACGCAACAAGATTGATGTGTGTTCCTGACAAATAGCCTGGACGGCCATTTATATGGAGAGATGCTGCTTGGCAATGTGAGGGGAAGAGTCACTTAGCAGAACAATTTCCTCACACAGCATGGTCCTTTCGCTTCATCTTGCCAGCAGAAATGATATTCAGAGAAATTGCCTTGCTTTCAAACTGTACTGTTTTGTACCTTATTGTATCTCAGATCTAGAGTGACAACAAAATAAGGGGAGAGGAAAAGATCTGTCCCTTTGAGTTGATCAATTCTGTGATAAAAAATAATTCACAGGGCAAACTGTTGCCATAGACTCCCATTATGTGCTGTATGTCTGAGACACAACTTAATATACATTTATGAAAAATCCAAGCGGTCTTATTTGAATTCCTTGACCTAATATACACTCCGATTTCATCAACATCACATTGCAAAAGCCTGAAGGTTTTAATTATTCTATTAAACAAGTTAAACATAAAATTGGAAAGTAATAGCTTCTGAAATCTAGAAACAATGAGTCCTGTGGAATTCATCTCATCCTGTGCATGAAGGCGTTAGATTAATTTAATTTCCGTGGGATCATGTGACACCTAGAATATATTGACATTTGGGCTGCAATTACATTATGTGGCAGACAGCAAAAGTATGAATGGTGCTGATTTGTGCTAAATAATTGTTCATTAATATTGTGGCTGAATGCTGCAAATTAATTCACACTCCAGTGAGCACTGCCGTAAACATTATTTACTTCAATTCAAGAAACCCGCTTTTTCATTTATTTTCTTTTGTTTTACAAGTTTATTACATTTCTATGACCAAGTACACTAGAAGCATTCAGTAGATCCGTCATCAAGTGCATTAAAGAATTCTCAACGCATATTTAATTTAAAAAAATGGTTTGATCAAATAATATTTTCATTAGGTTCTTGTTTAAGCGTAAGAACCAATTGTTAATGAAATACGGTCACTATCAAAGTGCAATGTTTCCTCTCCAGTGACACCATTCTTCAAAAGATATTCAGGTACAAATAAAAGATATATAATCAAGAGTAATAACAGCAAAATCTTCTGAACATTACTCATGTCTCTTATCTGTTGTGTCGTAGCAGGGCATTCCTCATATCTCATTTCTCAAACAGCCAGAATAACTAAAGCATGAGGTGTGAGCTGCTCCACATTTTGCATATCAACCATCTTCCTGCTGACAAATGTTGGTTTTAATAAAACTGCAGAGCGAAGATGGGACAGGGAGGGAAGCCCACCAGGACAGGACTGAAGCTAAGACAATTTACCCGGAAATGAAAAAGTAGAATTGTCTGCGGGAAATATCAAAATCATCATAATCGTTTGTCACAGCCTGATCTGTATCTTCACTGCAGCTCAGATTGTATATCTGTTGCAGCTAGGACTCATTGTTTCAGAAGTTTTTAAGATTATGTTCTTTGTCTGCATCTCTCCAAAGACACAATTCTGGTTCTGGAGCCTTTGTATCATCTTCTTCTCCTTTCTCTTATTATTTTTATTAATTTGCAGATTGATTAATACATTGCACCAACTAATATTTTGTCATAAATAAACAGCAGTAACAATGCCGTCGTCTAGTACTCTTATGGTTTTCATTCAGTGAACATTCTTTATAATTTAATCAGAAACGGTATGCAGCATTGGCAGGCGCAAAGCACTTGGTATGAAGGAAATGACGTGCATAAGAGCATGCAAACAACTTCAGTATGTGTGAAATGTTCCACATGCATTGAGTTTTGTAACCCCATTCATATGTTACTATGTGGGTCACATCTATACACCAGCCTCAGAGTGAAAGCTTTATTTTCTTTATTATCTGCATTTTGCATCTTTAATGGTCTTTGCTGTAACATTAAAGGAATAGTTATACAATTTGGGAAACACTGATTTCCTTCTTTACCGACAGTTAGAAAAAAAGCTTGTTACCATTGTCATGTCTGCCAACAGTAACCTATGCCAGCAGTCGGTTAGCTTAGCACAAACCCCCTTGTAACCCCCTTGTTTTCCCCTTTTGTTAAAAGGAAAACAAAGAAATAATGCGTTAATCAGTGAGCTTTAAATGTGCTGGTTGGCAGATTTTGGAATCTTTACAGAGAGCCAGGATAGCTGCTTCCCACTGTTTCCAGTCATTATGCTAGGTTAAGCTAATTAGCTTCATATTTGCCATACAGACATGAGCGTATCAATCTTCTCATCCAACTCTCTGCAAGAAAGTTAGTATTTTCCCAAATGTATAACTATTCCTTTAAGGCTAGTCTGTGGAACTATTATAATCTTTCATGACACATGAAAAACACCTTTCAAGATACAACTCACTGCTGAATGCCAGGTAAAAAAACAACAACAAAAAAACTGATTTTTAGGGACTGCAATGTGACTGAATCATGTAGTAACATATGCGGTGCTGAGGTCACAAAGGAGGCTAGCTAGGCTCAAAATGATTATCTCAGCACAGGAGAGAATGGAGGGCTGGTTCAGTTACATCTTTGATTAGGACTTGCTTATCAAATGGCCCTCGGCCATGCTGTATAGCCAAGCAGGTTACTTTCCATTTCTGCACACCATGTCTTCTTCCTTTAATTGCCATAATGGAATGATGTGCTGAGTGTCTGGTGTGTGAGCCATCTGTGTTCCTGCTGCAGCAACATGCCTCCAGTAAAAAACATCAGAAAGGTACCTGACTAAAAGTAAAAACTATTAGCATTGTGAGAGCAAAAACACAACAATAACAACAAAAGCAGAGCTATAAATACATATTTGAGAGTAAATTGTCTTGCAGAAAAAAGAGAAGACTAAGCTCTTGCAAGAATGATGTAGAAAGAATATGACTGTATTTCTAGTGGGTGAAGATCAGACAGTAAACAGTTTAAAATATTTCATATGGGGAAGATGGTGCTATGTGACGTTAATCAACACAAAAATAATCAAATCAGAGCAGATGCAAAGTGGGTGGAATTTGATTTCTGTATTAATTATAACCTGATATCATCAACCTCAGCACAATGTTCTGACACCTCCGGAGCTCAGCGAGCTGGGAGAAGACCCCATGATGAGAGAGAAAAATACAACTCCCTCCTGCCATTGTCCCTCTCCCGCTGTGCTGAGGAGATGGCCTATTAGAGGGCGATGTGCAAGGACAGGCTGGTCGGCTCTTCAAAATGATCTCTGATCGACATGGGAGCAAGCAAGTCTTCTTTTGCAACATGCAGAGCATAAATCCTCTTATTAGGGTACAACCAGTACAGCATTTTGGCTCTTTGTTGAAATGAGAACAGTTGAGGAATAAAAAGTTGAAATTCTGCCAGTGTATTAAGATTACATTCATTTATTATGACGTGTTATAACATGGAGAACATCTCTGCAATAAAATTAACAGTGGGTAGACACACTGCATATAAACAGTTTCATTTTCATGTTGCACTTAGCAATACCAAAAATATAGAAATCCCTGAGCAACACAGAATTGCTGGCTATTTTAGTTGTAGCCTCACATTTTCTATCCTCCTGTGATTAGTTATATTTTTTTCTGTGAAGTTCAGTAAAATATTTTTAACAGGATGCATTGTTCACTACTCATTCTCCAATATGACTGGCTTAAATAAGACAATTGTTGTGGCTCGCCTTTAATTGCTCCATCTGTACTGGATCCCTCCGGGACGTTGCCGAGCAGATAACTTTCAGAAAGAGAAAGAGAGCAGAACCGCAACTGCAGCACTGCACTATAAAGCAAAGGGTACGCTACAGAGGAACCCTGTGCTTCAGCTGGCAGTCACTGCTTGCGTAATCAGACGACCGAAGCAGATGAAACATGGTGTGGCGTGCTGGAGACGACTGCTACATTTACTTAAAGGATGTTTCCATCACTGGTGTGTCATCTGGAATCTGTTGCTTGATACTTTTGCTCCAAACCAATTAGCACTTGATGGTCTGCATGAAGGTGGTTTCCACTCCAGTGAAAGCTAATCTAAATAGTCAATATGGGGCCAGCCAGCAGATCTTTGAGTTTAACTGCCAGGAAATTCTCTGAAACTCTTACACGAGCAGCACCATGTGTTACATATACAGTTTTAAAGTGATTTATTCTGTAAACTTTCAACAAACCCAATAATTGATCTTTCAGTGCTGCAGCCTTTTTTTGTGAAAAATGTCCCTCTTTTTGTTTCCCTGGACAGCGTTTCTTTGCCTAAGACTACAGCTACAGTGGAGGAATAGTAACACAAAGAGGGGATTCTGTATTAAAAAGACTATACCTTGATACACACTTGATTAGTCTAACTCTGAGTGCTGAAGCCTCATATTAACTTCAGATAAACACAAGCATATAGTTTTACACAGAACGAGGACTGTAGATTTTGCCCTCCATCTCTTACACTGGAAACACTTTAGAAAGGTGTGTCTAGGTGACCAGTACGACGAGGACGAATGATTACAGCAAAACTAAAAAATATGGGCATAAAATTGGACAAATTGTAATCCTGTCCTTTAAGAAAATGTGAACAGACAAAATAACTGGACAATTTGAAGTAATGTAGTTTATGTTCAGTTTTTAACTCTGAAATATCAATTATATATCATGTTTCATATACATATACATATATAGCAGACCATTTACTGTATGTAAGATTTATATTCTACATGATCCTTTTCAATCATCAAATTTATTATTATGTTGTTACAGATTTATATTTTGTGATTGACAAAAAAATAAGGATGAATGAACATGTTGCACCAACAAAAAATGAGGAAAATTGTGCCCTGACTCTCCTCAGAGGGTGTCTTACTGTAGCGTTCTTGTTTTTTATCAGTGGATGAACACTGATTTAGCGGAGACATAGTGGCTGCTGTGGAAACGACTTGATTATAACCTCGTTTTGACAGGATGAATGTATTATCAAAGGCAATTAAGGTGTCACCAGTGTTTGTACAGAGAGATGGATGGCGCTTTGATGATCATGATGAAAAGCTATATATTGACCCGGAATGAACTGTCATCCCAGTTATCTGACAAATATTCACATGCCTGTTCGCTCCGCCCGTCCCATTGCTGAAAAGATGATCGTATTTAGTTTGTTTTTTATGAGAATTTGACATTAACAACATATGAAATGGGTGATTATTAGTATGGCCATGGTTATGGTCATAATTTGTAAAATATTGGCTTACATTACTGCACACACAAGAGTACTAAAACAGCAATGAGGCCTTGATGAGGGTTCCAAGAGAAGAAAAAAAAAGGCATTTTTAACATGCATCCTGATTGGCTGCAGACATACACACCCATATGTTCTTTCAAGGGGGAAGCCATTTCCTCAAGGCTTTCCCCATGTAAGTACAGCATGTCTCCCATGACTTTATTTACAGTCAAAAACTCTTAAGCGTGTACATTAGTGCAAGAGATTTATCACTCAAGCCCGTTTCATTTGAGAGGCGCTGTAACTCTTCCTCCCTGTGCTCTGTAATAAGAGTGCAGAAAAATGTACGCTAATGTAGCAGTCAGAGGAGTTTCTATGAAATCAGCTCTAATCTGGACATCTGGTGACGGCTGAAGTGCAGAGTAATGGCATTGGTAATTGGGAAAATAGGTCACCTGGGATATGAGGTGTTTGCAGGTGGAGTTAATGGAGGGATTGCTTTGGTTAAGGGCTAATATGAATCACTGAAAATGTGTTCTAAATACGGACGGCCGTGCTGTCACTTCAGTTCAAGCAGCCCGGACTGATAGGTTTACACAACTGACAGATTGAGGTCATGGCTTTTAACTAATACTCTTAGTATCCTAATGGAAGTATACTTCACATCTTAATCTCATGTAGGAAATTAGATGAATCCAGTTACCTGGTTGCTTGTAAAAGACAATATTTAGTGAGAGGGTCAAGCGTTTATCGTCGGCCCTGTGTACATGTTGTGGTTAATTATTATTTCCACAGGAAATCCCGGTATCCAGCAACGACCCCCACCTAAAACACACTTACACAGAAACACACACACACACACACATAGAGACACACATACACAATATTGAATGCAGCTGCATCTCCCAGAGGGGAAAGGGTAATTTGTCCAGCTCAGAAATAAGGGTCTCTCCATTTCTCTCAGCAGGATGATGAAAAACATGAAACCGTGCTGCTAATGAAAAGAACACTCAGGATGTGTATTATTATTCCATCAGTCTCACCTAGTGAGCCCTGGCCCGGGTCCACGCCAGAGGAAGGGCCACAGCTTTTCCACCCTCTCCTTTCAGAGCGATCTCGTGGTAGGCTGCCACTCGCAGATTTCCTCTTCATTCATTCCACAGGAATTTGGCTGCCATTTCCTGAGCTGAGGAGAAGGTTTGACTGGCTTCGTGCAGGGCCAAGCTGGTATTTATCTAACCACACACTGGGCTTGATTCATGTGAAACAAGCACGCCCTGTAAACAGTCTCATTACTGAACTCCAACACTTCATTATTCAACAGGCCAAGTCACTGGCTGGAGAGGGAGCCTAAAATGGTGTAAAGCGCGGTTTGAACACATTTGCCTCGATACGTCCACGAGGGGACTGATGGATTTATCTCCGAGGTAATATGATCTTAACATGCGACTGATGTGGTTAACTCTGGCTGAATAATCTCTGAGAGAACTAAGTTAAAAGCGGCTGCTGGATGACTCAGCCACCATGCTGACAACAAGATTTCACTGTACAGCATTTAGCTGGCACCTACGTTCGCGAAAGACTATATTTACTGAAAAGTGAGGATTTAATCCTTACCACAGGGTCCAGGATGTCTAATGAGGGTGTTGTTCTGTCCAGACCTGAAGCACTTACACCGGCACCTTGTAACCTCTAACAAATCCACCCCTGCAGCAACACTAACCTTATATCCTCATTTGCCTTCTGCTAGCACCGTCAACATGACAATTTGCAATACAACAAATCAATGTAATGTAATCTAATACTTAATTTGATTGAATTGTGACGAAAACAGACATATTCATTGCCTCCTAACTGCATTACGTTTATCATGGTGGGAATCACAAATTATTTCCTAATATCCTCTGTCATTTAATCTCTTGCATTTGCACAACAGGAATCTGGGAGGGAATCATTGCCCCTCTAAATCTATTTGTCGCACCTTTCAAACTCACAGCTCTCCACACTGTGGGTCACCTGTAATTTGTAATGTTAAATAAAGGGCAATTCATTTCCTGCAGGGCTGAGCAGTAACCCAGACTAATACTAAATCAGCCACAGATTCAAATTCATTACACTCAAGGTGCCGGGCTGTTTCTGTTCATACCCGCATGCAGCCATGAATATTGCAGCAGTCTGAGAAGGTGTGACAGTCGATGCAAGAGTTACAGCAAAACTGTTTATATGAAGGTGCAGGAGACAATAAAGACCAGAGAAATGAATGTGAGCAACATAACATGACTGTCAACGGAGTCTGGATTCACTGATTATATTTACTACTGTCATATTTTTTTGTCTCTGAAACTCACATTATGTATTTTTACTTTGACAGTAGAACCTGTTATATTGAGGTGAACTGAGTAATAGATATGGATACGACTTAAAAACTCACACACACACACAAAACAGAGACTATTGATATGCTATTGAGATAAGCGAAAGGCTTTACGTGCAGTAATGAGTAAAAAAATTTAAGGTTGCTAAGAGCATAGCTCCACCTCACCCAACAATAATACTGTATAGGATAATATAACATTGATAAGGACCCTTCTGCTGCATAACGAGTACATTTTGCTGGAAGCACTTTTACGTAAATACAATTTTTTATGCAGAACTTTCACTTCTAATGGAATATTTTTACGTTGTGGTATTGCCTCGTTTACCTAAGAGCCTGAAAATTTCTTCTATCATTGGATTTTTGACACCTGCAGTACCACACAAAGAAACTTTATTTTATTGAACCGGTATTTATTTTCTTTCTTTCTTTTTTTTTTAAACACAATTCTTTATGCAAATTGTCACTACAACAGACATATTGTCTGTACAATGCATGAAAAGCTTTTGAAATGTACACTTCCTCTTTATCCAAACGTTCTCAGCTGATCTCTTAACTATCAAAGTAAAATATATACAGTAAATTAAAAGGACCAGCTGCGTGTGCGTCTCTTCACACAGTACCATAGCGCTGTAGCTGTGCGGAGCTTCGGAGCATCTTTGAGGAATGAGTGTCCAGTAGGATCTGGCCATAGTGCAAGCCCTGCTGCAGAACAGGGACTGTGTTGCTGTCTGGCTGTATTCACCTGAGCCAAACAAATGGTTGTGTCAAGCTATCTCTGTTCATATACCCCTGTAGTCCAGAAAGCTCAATTTTTCAGCTGGAAGCGGCTGGCAAACGGCTATGGAGGGAGGTGCGTGACCCTGATGACTTCAGTGGCACTGCAACCAACTGTGAGACAGAAATTGATTTTGAAAGTACAGACCATGTGCCTGGAAACTGTGGGGTGTTTCCCAGGAGCTCTCTGATCTGATAAAGGACTACAAAATGTAGTTATCCCAAATAACAAACCATCTTGGATACATAATATAGACAATAAATTTCCTTAGGTTTTGATAGGCTTGCAGGCGTTCATATGTTTTGCATAAGAACTGGATTTGACGTGAAAAATATAACTGGACTCACATTACAGCAGAGTATGAATAGAGAGAGTCGGTGAAAAGCAGCTCTAAGTGCTTCTGATGTGAAACTTCTTAAACTCAGACAGACGTTGACCCTTCACTTCAGCGGTAGTGGAGGTTGGAGTTTATAAATGCTTGAGGCTGTGCAGAAACACTTGCCCGTGCCAAGGCAAACTACAGTGTTACTTCTGTTAATGTAGCATAGAAATGATTATGACAGGCTTCATCAGTCCTTCTGATGTTGGAGAAAGGCTGCATTTAGTGTAGAGTGTACAGTGGTTTTCAAAAAAAAAGAAAAAAGTAGTGTGTCTCCAGCTTGCTATTTGCAGCTGGGATCACCGAGGCGTTTTCTGCCCTGTATTTACAGTTAGGATTCCACCAAGAAAACAGACAAGCACAAGGATTGATAGAGAAACAAGTGGCCATGTGGTTATCAGATAAATTGGGAATAAACGTGTGTGTTTGTGGGAAAGACATCTGTGTGTCACTATTACGCTCATAATCGATTTATTTGAGAAAAATGTGACCCAGAATTGTTATAAATTAAGAAAATGTTTAAGGGACACTTTTCAATGACAACACTTTGTGTTCAGCATTTTACATCTATTTTCAGATTGTCATTCTTACTTTCCCATCTGCAAATGAGACCTAATTTATAATGTTTAGGCAATGCTATTTTAACATAGTTACAGGATAGAAACACTTGAAGAACTAGATGGAGAGTTTCAGTAGTCTTCATTCCTTCCTCTGGTTGTCTTGCAGTGTTTCCAGGTTCCTCTGTGCCCAGCCAGCAGGGGGAGCAGTTTCTGCAGGACTTCAGCTTCATTGTCATGTCCAGCGTCCTCTCTGAGCCCTGCTGCTTGGCTTCCTTGACAGCCTTAAATTACACAAATAGAGATGTGCATTCCACAAAAGTGTACACTCCTGCTGCGGTCGTGTTGAATGTTTCTTGGCACGCACAAGAAAAGGGAAAATCATTTATGACAGAAAGATAGTTTATTGGACACAGTTTGTAGGTTGTGTTTGCAAATTTGCAGAAGAACCTGCAATGGATATTCATTATGTGATGTGATGGAAGTAATTATGTGATTTTTATTGAAATTTTGTGAAATTATGTTTTTATTATCATTATGTGAATTAAAATGTACACTAATACGTGTACATATTAGCACAGGAAAAAGACAGAGTATGGTGGATACATGACATTGCAGCAGTCAATGCTTTCAAAGATGTCGAGAATGCAGCTCAGTCCAGCCACAAGGTGGTGCTATAAGAAGAGATTTGGATGTGTTAATGTGCAGCTGAAAGGCTGGAATTGTATTTATGTATATATTGTGCTCTCTATACAGTGTAATGCATGCAACCTGATATGTGTCTGATTGGACCCATATGATGACTGGGTCAAACTTTACAACCAGGCTATTTATTTGCTTTTTAGCACAACCTTCTTCCTGCCTTCAAGAGTCTTCATGGCAAGAACAAAGGCAGACGAGCAGCCTGGTCGAGATTCATGTTTGTCTGATGAACAACAACAACATTTACTGCCTCTAAAAGGACAGGATACACAGAGCACAGTAAAAAACAGTGAAACTCGGCTTGAATGGTGTTTGGTGAACAATGCATGAGGGCGGCTGCCAGGTTTTATGGTCTGGGATCCTGCTCCCAACCCCCACCACCAGGTCCCTCTTCCTTCCTGCGATGTACTGTAGTTTACACTTGAGCCACTATGAACCACGTTTGCTGAAAGAAGTAAGGCAGAACAATGAAACAATGAGACCGTGCACTGTAGGGAGAGGTGCCAGTGTAAAGCAGTTGGTAACACGTGACGTGTGATATCAGAACATCTTCATGGTGTTTTTCAATATTAATCTTTATCAGATAGATGTGATCATTTTCTCTTTAATTAAAACCTGTTAATTTCTCTAATTTCTCAACCTATTCTATTTTTCTGAGGTCAACATATACTAAACTAGTTTAAGAATGAAATACAAGTCTTATGTCACATGCTTCAGTTCTTCTACCGCATGCTCTGCCTCAGTCCCAACTAAAGTGAGCTAAGTAAAACAAATGAGTAAAACAAATTGATTCCTCATAAACGACATTTCATGCTGGTGTTTCTAGTTTTGACTCCCTTGTGTGGTAGACAGTTCAAGCTCTGTCACAAATGCAAAGATTGGGAAGTTGTTATGGAAGTTTTGTTGTGTGAGCAATTTAAAGAACAAGTCTTTCACAGTTTAAAAGACCCAAGAAAAAAAAAATAAGGAAAATACAGAATAAAAGTTTATAAAAACATATTTGATGTGAATGTTCCTTTTAAAGCCGCAGAAAACTGCCTGAGAAAACAGCATTGTTGGAATTGGCCCTGTAAGTTAATAATGACAGCAGCGGCTCTGGTGGTCACAGACACAGAAAATCAAGGTTGACCATGGCTTTACACCACCCACTTACAACACACACACACACACACACACACACACACACACACACACACACACACACACACACACACACACACACACACACAGTAAAGTAATTAAAGTGACAATTTATGAGTAATCCTAATGAAATTAACTAAACAAAAAAATGATTTACCTCCTTATTTCGGCAACTGCCTTCACTTCCATGTATACACTTGTCATAGTCAACTATCCCTTCATTTTCACTGTTATGATACTACAGTTGAAATCACTTGTGGATTGCTGACTTACATTTCTGTCTGGTGTAAGTTTCTGTCGTGTCATCTTACCTATTATGAAGCCCAGCAAGAACAAAGCTGCCACAGTCACAATCCAACAGATCCACCGAATTAACCTGCCCTCCTTTCTCATTTTAAAGCAGTATGTCCAGAGGCTTCCACACACTGACACGGCTGACTGCAGAGCACGCTGGCAGAGGTAGAGATAGAGAGTAATTTGTTTACGTAGTGCACTGTGGGGGCATGGCAGAGTGAGATAGAGTGACAAAGAGAGAGAGAGGGAGGGAAGGGGAGGGAGGGGGCTAGGTGACAGGCAGTGGCAAAGAAAGAGGCAGTGAGTAAAAGGTTAGAGAGGAATAAAAAGGACAAGCTAGTAATTCATGCTATGTTTGGCCAGCAGACTGGTGACTGTGCACTGTGCCCATTGGTCCTTCCAGTGCTGACTCAGTGTTACCCAATCTGAGACGAGATGGCCAACAATCTGCTTCACTCACTTTTCACAAAAGCACGATTAAGTTTAAGTTACAGTGGTGCAGAGAGGGGTCAAGAGTTGAGACTGAGTCAGAGTGACACAGGGTCAGCTGACACATACTCAGCTCGTGTGGAAAAGTGTGTTGTAATGTGTAATGACATAAAATTCAACAGGTTGTACGTGACAAAGCAGAGCTGTGAATTTTAAAAAGTGCGGTGAGGTTTACAGTATTAAAATACTGAAGTAACCAAAATTATAAAGATACAAGATTAAGGAATAACCAGAATATATAACATGGAACAACGAAACAAAAACAGATCTGCCTGTACAGGGCACCGCGGGTTACTGAATGGTTTGATGAGACCGTCATTGTCAGCACAACATATGGAAAAGTTAAACAACGCTCTCCACCACCACCGTCTATACACCAAACAAAGTATTATCTTTTGGAAGAGTGATCATCAGTAGAGTTTCACAGACGTGGAGAATTGATACCAAGGAGCACTGAAGCTTTTCTGGTGGAGCATCACCTTAATAAGACACATGATGTTGATTTATACTTGAATTTGTGATATATTCTGCTTATACATCTGCATATATTGTAATTTTCTCAACAGTCTGTTGAAGTTAATCTGTTTATCTGGCCATAGATTAAAGCAGGAAATAGAAGGTATGCAGACAGGATATCATGGCACTTTTCACTAGCAGCAGAAGCTGTTATTTGTACATGAAAGTATCAAATTATACTCATCACATATGTATGGTAGCCTGTTTCTGCAGAGAAAAGACAAAAAGTGAATGAAAAGATGGACCTAATATAATACAAATACTTGCAGTAAGTCACTATTTGGATTTCTTAAATTAAAAATATGAAATACTGAGTTAAACTCAGGACTTATTAGTAAAGGTTATGAGATAATATGTCAAATATTTGATGTAGTATAGCATAATTTAGACTTAGAAAGTCAAAATCCTAACTCGCTTTCTCATAATTTTGACTAGTATGAATATTTATTTCTATCATGCATAACTTTTCATCTTTTTTTGGCAGGACTGGGCCTACATATATACATATCTGCTTCCCGGGTTCAAATATGCTTAGTTTGACATATAAAAGTAAAATTAGTCACCAAAACTCCCAATCAACCGACAAAACAGTACAATAAACAACTCATAAATCTTACAAAAGAATGCATGTTAGTACAGAATGAGTTCATCAAAGTTCGGTTCATTTCACTTTCAGTTCAGGGCCAAATTCAAGTTACAGCACTGGTGTGTAATGCTAAAGATAGTCAGGCATATTTTCCCCACACTAGAGAATATGCAGGTCCTGGTTGACCCCTCGTAGTTCTGTGAACAGCTGTGAGGGGTGTAGGACGGCCCTTTCATATTGTGGGCTGAAGCGTGAAGCGAGGAGGAGGCTCTGTGGCCTCAGGAATGTGGGGAGGACACAGACCACAGCTTTACAACTCCACAACTCGTCCTCAACACGCTGTTTATCTGGAGAGAAAACTTTAGGGAGGTTGATTCTGGTTTCAGCTTCTGTGAGGACTGCTGTGTTCCATCACAAACCAGGGTGAGTTACAACAATGACAAACCCTGGTTCACAGCTAAGCTCAGACAGCTACGGTTGGAGAAGGAGGAAGCGGTCAGGAGTGGGGACAAGGCCGGGTTTAAAGAGTCGAAGTACAGGTTTAGCAAGGCGGTGAAAGACGCTAAACGACTGTACTCTGAGAAACTCCAACAACAGTTCTCAGCTAACGACTCTGCGTCTGTCTGGAGGGGGCTCCGGCAGATAACTAACTACAAACCCAAGGCCTCACACTCCA
>JAVQJL010096086.1:0-43884 GCA_036024295.1 Nannoperca obscura
ATATGAGAAGGCTTGTGCACTTGTTATCATCACTCTTTATTATCCACATGCTCAGGTGAAAACCCTGATAGAAAAATTTGCCCTTTAAACAACTACAGCAGTCTCCTACATACCCGTTACCAAGGCAGCAAGTTTACTTCAGCCAACCAGGACACATGTACAAATCTGAGAGACTGGGAAGAGGTGGAGCTTGAATACAGGACAATTGCAATCCACAAAATGGCTTCTCCTGTTCCTGTGCTCAGTTTCACATAAGCCTGTTATCACACCTCTGTTGACACACTGACACACACACACACACACACACACACACACACACTTATCAAAACTGATATGAGACAAACAGCCAGAACAGGAAATGACAGAGAAAAAACAAACAGGGAGGTGGTGTGTCTGGAGTGTGAAGGATGGGTGACAAGAGACCGAGAGGCCACTTCATATCCCGATCAATTAATCTATAAATCTAATCAGTGAGAATCAATGACTGGCACTTCTATTCAATGTGGCTGCGCTATCACCCAAGCTAACCTCAAGAGTTAAAGAGACAGAGGGGAAGAAAAGGAGAAACAGATACCACACGCAGAAACACCAGGACATTTCAAAAATCAAGGAATCTTTAATAGTAACCAAATACGAAAAATATAGAAAGACACGACAAAATGGTGACAACAATTCTTATTCTGTTTTTTTAAAGACCAAAATTAACTTGAAATTAAAAAATACAAAAAGAAAAAGAAAAACAACTTTTACACAGAGCAGTCAATAATAAAAAAAGCACATTTTGGAATAAGACTTTTGTTGAGTGTACAATTCATTTGTATAGAAGAAGCACATTTGCCAGTTTTGGCAGAAATCACAGCGCAGCAGTCAAGAATAAAGCACTCAGAAAACATAAATTATAAAGCACTGCAAAATAACAGAAAAGAGGAGAAACTGTAATAGGAGAAAATAAATCCTTCATGCTTGCCGTCACTGAGAAATACACAAACATGACACCATAAATTAGTAATTATTTTTCTCTGCTACATATTTATATATTTATACTATGTACACAGGAAGGTTTTCTCTTTTTTTCTTCTTTTATGCGAGTGAGATGGGAGATGTTAAGGCTTTGATTAATCATCAGATGTTTGAAGCCAAAGAAATAGCAACAGTAGGTGGCTTTCTAGAAAAGAAAAATACTGGGTATCTTGACTATCTAACCTTGTGCTAGACCCTGGGCCAGGATCGTGGATTTCTCTAAAAGCATTTTGTCTGACAAGCTTTACTTGGGAGCCGATATTGGTAGTGTGTGTGTGTGTAGGTGGTGGTGGAGGTGGCTGAAGTGAGAGAAGTCGAAAACAACATTTTGGAGATGAGTACGAAGTTGCGACTCTCTAAAAGCATTCGCAGGGATCCAGGAGGGGAGGGGGTCAGCGCAGTGGCATTTTTATGAAAGCTATATTTTCCCAGTCGAACAAAAGGTGGAACGGACAAACTGTTTCCTAAAAGGCCTGCTTCTCTGACATGGGGCGAAAGGTGTGTGTACTTGAATGTGTAGTTGTCTCTGCTCTACATGGTCATTGATTCGAGAACAGGTTGGACTATTTGGGGAATAAGAAAGCAGTGGAGCAGGGGACACATCATGCTGCGGCTCTTTCCACAGTAACAGGACACTGTATATGTCCTGACAGAGCCACTGAGCAAGAAGAGAAAGAAGTGTCTGTGTGTGTGTGTGTGTGTGTGTGTGTGTGTGTGTGTGTGTAGCAATGCGAGCGCATTTCTGTGTGGGCTCATGTCAGGAGATGGCACAGTTGTCAGGTATGAGGTGTCTTCTGCACAGTTTGGCAGTGGGAGTGAGCATAATGAGAGTGACTGAGGGGTGTTTGTGTGTGGGCGAATGTTTCTCTGCATTCTGCGTATGTATATGTACAGTATGTGTGTGTGCGCAAAGGAGTGCATCTTCGAAATGCACAATAATATCTTCACTTTGCCAGTTTTCCACGGTGACAAAAGGTGGCTACTCAGGTTACAGCCCCAATGGCAGTGAGATGTCCCAAAGCTCCCAAGCATCACGCAAATACACACTGACACACAACTACACACACACACACACACACACACACACACACACACAGAGCTGACTCAGACGCAACACAGACCATCGCTTGTGTGGTTACGGTCTACCTGATAAATTATGAGTACTGGGGGTATTTCTGCATTGTGCTGGGTGTCTGTCAAGGAGAAGCCAATTGTGCAAAAAAATAGGGTGTGCTTTTTGTGTGGAAATGCAGGCAATGCTAACTTGAACAAAGAAATGATACAAGCAAGCATATATAAACCCCCCCCCCCCCAATAGAATTTGACTGTTAGGCTTTAGGTAAACTCGGCTAAGTCAGTTCAGTATGTCATAACACCCAAACCACCGAGGTATTTATTAGATTAAAAATTACATTCTGAATGCCCTCAGACATTTGAACTTTAGGCTTAGCCATCCAAGAACGCCATCCTCTTTACTTCCATAACACCGGCAACACTGGCTCCATCGATCTGATATTTACATTTTCATAAATATCCACATTTTCACAAGAAAAATAAAGATGCTTACATATATAGTACACAGATACCTCACACCAAAATGTACATACAACAGTTTTGTCCCATATCGCTATTTTTACCCCAGAAACCAAGTATTACACTCATATTTCTCTTTGTAGCTGTGACAGTGCAAAAATAAGTAATACATTTTTATTTCGAGCTGTTGTGATAAATCAGCTGTGTTCAGTAAATTTACTGTACCCCAGGTTGACAGGAGTTGCATTTATGTATAAGCTAAGGCCATTAGACGATAATCCTATTGAACACACTGGCTTACAATATGCTCAAACACTGAACGCTGTCTCCGTTTTTGTCGTCGGCCTCCTGTTTCTCTCTCCGCCTCTCTGAAGTTCAACAGCTATCACAATGGCAAACAAGGACTGTCTCACCCTATACAGATACTTGTACTGTATGCATGTGTTTCTCACCTCTGTAGTTCAAGGTTAAAAGCAGCTATGTGGAATTGAAAAAAGAGGGGTAACGATTGGACAGTATTTAGAAGACTTCAAGTGTTCACAGATCTGGGACCCTTTTAAAAATAAGTTTAACCAAGGTTCATGCAAAAACCTGGAGAGGAATTTACGAATTTCTCTGACTACTAAGACCACAGTAGGGACGCAAGGGTCAGGGACCCTAAGATTACTGTGTGAAGTAGGTCTAAAATCGTGTACACATCAGGATAAATACGGGTTGAACTTCTTTGATTTTCTACTTTAACAAAACCTTTAAAAGAAACATTTTATTTTACAATTTCTGATGTTTTTTCTTTGCCTATGTAAAGCACTTTGAATTGCCTGTGTTTGAAATGTGCTATATAAATAAAGCTGCCTTTCCTTGCCTATGATGAGAAATGCGGGCAAGCTCAGTCGTCCTTGCCCTTGGCAATGGGTCACCCTGCATTTTACTTCATGACCTGTAGCGAACTGCAACCCGGATCTTAGCTGGGCTTTACAAGAGGTCAGTACAGTCCTCGAGAACAGGACTCAGCAGATTCCCATTGGGTCAAAGGGGAGTTGATTAGAAGGCCAGGAAAAGCATGATTAGAGGAGCTACAGTAGGGCTTCTCTCCAAGATTGTCCATCACAGTTATCCAGTGGCTACATAGATACAGTGACGCATGAAATCGTGCACACCGAGCCTCCAAGATAGCAGTGCACAGTAGCCACAAGTAATATTTGCTTGAGCGGGCCTCCGGTGGCTTGTTAGAAGGATAAATTAACAGTCAGGAGACAATCAGCCCTGAAGCTGCATCATAAAGGGCCGTTTCATCGCTTGTTGCCTGTTAGTCAATATGACCCCCATAGCTTCGCTGTGGACACAACCTTTTATGTCTCCCGATCAATTCACTACATTTAACAACATCCGCTAATGAAAAGAAATATTAGATGATTTCATTGAAAATCTATCTAACCTAATGCGGTTGTACTACTTTGGAGGTGGGGTTCTGTTACATCCGGCCATTTACTAAAGTATGGGAGGAGGTGGTGGCGTCCATGCAGTGGAGTGAACATGGCCACTCCAGGTGGATTAGTCAGTCCTGGCATGTCAGGGCAGGCCTGGGCTGGAATAGAGTAAGTGGGGCGTTTGACACATCAGGAGCAGTAAAATACTCCCCTGCTCTCTGTGGCCCTGACCTCGACACAGCCCCGGATAAATCATAAACTCCCCATAAACACTGGGAGCGAGGGATGAAGAGAGAGAGAGAGAGAGAGACGGAGGGATGAGAGAGATAGAGGTGGGAGGGGGAGGAATCGCCACGTCATAAACGATAAGTGGTGGCAATCTGTTGGTCCCGGTTAAAGCGCAACTTCATGGCTCATTACCAATCAAGCTCCTCCTGTCAGGAGAACTCTGGAGAGACGAGGATGAGGAGGATGAGAAAAGAAGAGACATGCTCCTCTCTAGTTCTCCTGCCTCCTGCATCCCCCTCTCCATCCCTTGACCCTGTCAGATCGACTACACCTCATTCCCTCATCTCTTGTTTACTGTCTCTTACCTCCAGGCACAGTACAAAAGTTTGCATGGGAATACCTTGTTAAGAACTAAGTTCAAACTCTCTGCAAACTTACTTTGTTAAATTCAGCTTCTCTTGTATTTGGGCAGCACATCAGGACCTAATGTTCTTTTTGAATTTTGTGAATTCAAGAGTGTCTATTGTCGCCGATAGTGTGCAGATATGTGTTGCTTTTTTTTTTTTTAGGTTTGAGAGGAAGGCAGAGAGCGGAATGAAAAGTCGCAAGTAGACATGAGCAAATACATTGTTCTCTTTTTTTAAATCACCTGATGGTTTCTGTCTATACCTTCAAATGTTTCCCTCCCAACCCATCACTAGCTACTAACTACCCACGAGCTGTCACAGCGTTACCAAAACAAAAGGTTTCCCACAGGAGGACTGAGAAGAGCAGACAACACGCAACTGCTTGACAACCCCTTCCACTTCTACTGTTTTGGTGAAGATAAGAGTGAATAAGCAAGTGAGTTGCCTTCTCTATAGCCAAGCTTGTATCATGATTCCATTATCCCACTCCCACACTACATAGTTTTCTCTTTTAGTCTGTCAAGAGTCCTTGTCAAGGTCCCAGTGATAGCGATAGCATGAGCAGAAGCGGTGGGAGCCAGGTTGTTTCTTTTCTTGGTTTGATTTTTAGTTCTTAAGGACCAGATAACAGCAAAGCTCCTTTCAGAACATCCCACCACACCCTTGTCCTGTTTATTCAGTCCAGTTCAGTCTGGGGCTGCACTATGATTAATAATTGGCTATATTTCAAATCAATGTTCAAAAATAAAAGTGGTATTATTTTCTCTTCTCAAATCAGACAGGGATGAGACCCTGCAGCCACAAAATCCTAGGGAGGAATCTTCCATCCCTCCTTTTTCTCCTCCTCCGTTCCTCTCCTCCTCCTCTATACGTAGACAGCAGTCCGTGAGATGACAGAGCCGTCCCGCTGGGACTCCATGTCATCATCCAGGTAATCTCCAATAATATCGTCCTGGTCATGCGGTGGGCGAAGCTGAAGGATGGGGGCCCCTCCAGTGAAGTTGTCATACCTCTCCTCCTCCTCAAGCTCATCAAACTTCCTCCTCTCTGCGTCATCTAATTCATTGCTCAGCAGGATGTCTTGGGCAGTGGGTGTAGTGGCAACAACTTCAGGGTGGCCTCCTATGGTGAGCGGCTGGTGGTGGTTGTTTTTCTCTCCGAGGCCCTGGTGGGATGTGCTCTCGTTGTTGTAAACGTAGATGGGGCCGTTGTTGTTTCCGCCGGTGCCTGTGCCGTTCTTGCTGGCCTTCTTGCCGCCACCAAATGTGCGTGTCTTCATGTCACTGCCGCCATTGGCACGGTAACCCTGCTGTTGCCTGCGGCTACGTGTGACAAGCACGGAGATTAGAGCGGCGACCAAAAGGAGGGCCAGCAGGGAGCCAATCACAGCTCCCGCCACAACGCCAGCATTGGATGGGTTCACTGAGGGCTCTGTAGGAGGGAGGAGAGGCAGGGAGGGAGAAAAAGGAAGAAAGGAATATGGGTGAGAAAGGGAAAAAAAGAGAACAGTGTGAAACATGGAGAGAGGGCAAGAGGGAATAGAGACAGCATAAAAAGGAGAAGGAAGAAAGAGTATTGTCAAGGAAAAATGAGAAAAAGGGAGAGGGGAACACAGAAAGAAGGTAGGAGTTGGATGATGTCAGTGGTGCTGGTCTGAACTGTTCAGTGAAGTGTGTAAGAGTGCTGAGGTGTCAGTACAGTCAAGTGTGTGTGTGTGTGTGTGTGTGTGTGTGTGTGTGTGTGTGTGTGTGTCTCTTCCTATGCTGACATTTCCTCCTCTCCCTCAGAGCTGCTCCTGTCCCCTTTCCCACAGCCACGTCACAACAACGTTGCAGCCACGTTACCCCCTGAGTTGCCCTTCAATGGCCAGGGTCTGCTATCCAAGGCTCACCACAAATCACAAGTCAAGGGGGGGGGGGGGGGGTTTGCAAGACACACATACACACACCGGCAGGGAATGGCGTGTGCAGGGCACACCAGGTGGAGGCCATGCAGAGGAGGGGGATAATGATGGATGGAGGAGTGGAGGGTGGAAATTATAATAAGAGGAAGGAGGAGGAGTTGGTGGTGGCGGAGCGAGTGAGTGACAAAGTGACACAGCGGAATGACAACTCCTCCTGGAAGCTATGAACATAGAGCAGGGGGACAGACTGACGCCCCCCTCCACCTCTGCAAACCACAGGCACTGCTTGAGTGCATGTGGGTCCTATATAAGTGTCCTTTTTTACTCCAGCGTTACTGGTTTAGTCACAACTGCAATGTTGCGCGCACGCACGCACACACACACACACACACACACACACACACTAGCCATTTTAATTTGGTTTTAAATTACACAAAGCCTTTCTTAGAGTGAAGACTGGCTAAGGAGGGCATACGTAAAACTAGGGCTCCGCCATCCAATTCACAGTATTTCTGCTCGTGTTTTACAACTCCAGAGAGAAGTAGTAGTGTCTAAATCAGGGCTGTGAAGACGTCCCATAAGACTTGTCAGCCATATAGTGCTCTTTCTCTGAACTCACTCATCCCTGTACATCCCTCTGTAGGGATATTAGAACAATATATTAATGCAGGTATTTGAACAGGAAAGGATACTGCTGTTTTTTCAGAGAAGAAAACCACCAGTTAGGATGAAACCTGGGTTTTTTTGATTCACGATGGCAATAGTATCCCTACCTTTCAGTACCAATACCAAAGCAATACTGATTTCTTACTTTTCTAGAAAAGCTTTTTCTTGTAATTTCTCAAAATTAACCTATATAAATGCACAAGTTAAATAAATATAGATACAGTCTAAAATCTGTTAAATTCTGGAAAGAGCTGATAAAAACTAGAGAAACTAGACTAAATATCTGACCAAAGCATTCAATGTCAGCTCTCACTACTTGGTGCAATGGACACATTTTAGCCAGTACTCAAAAAGTGTCGAGCTTTGATACCAGGCCCAGTTAAGACACTACTAGCAAGCAAAGCCTCTGGAAGAACAATGACAGACTTACTGCTTTGCACAGGCTTTTTGGGGCCATGAGTTCAGGGCTCTAAGTGCTTTCCGGGAGTGTGACAACTCCCCACAGGCGCTGTGACCGTTTTCCCCATGTGGTCATCATCTATAACTCAATGCACAGGGAGTACGCCACTAACACTGCCAGAGTTAAGGGTCAACTCCACCCATGGTGTTTACATACACTGTAGTGTGAAGCACTTTGAATACAAATGTTCTCCAAATGACACAGGTTAGTTTACAAGGAACGATGTACAAGATGAATATAGAACGAATATAACGGAAGGAGGAGCACTTCAGTATGATGGATATACAGCACTGACTCTATTTCACAAGCTGTTGTTGCAATAAAGTGCTTTCTTCAGACCCCAAAAGAGTAAGCCTACTTTTAGTAGAGGGAAAAATTGATGCCTGAATGTATATCAATTCCACTTTTACAGCGTTCAAAGCATTCAAGTTCATTCAAGCTTATGATGTATTTTGTATGAAGACTTGTATTTTTTGATGCTTGTTTATTCTCTTTAGATCATTTTGTACATTTGGATGCTCCACTTTCAATCCCTGAAGACAGCACATTGTTGCACAAACATCATCTTGTGGAATAAAGTCTATTTATTATCCATCATTATGAAGTGCCCCTGCTTCCTTCAGGTTTGTACACATGAGCTACACAATAAGACCAAATAAGTCGTGGGGAGCAAATGGATTTTTAATTTTAGTCCCTGCCTGGCTGAAAGTGATCAAGTACCCTTAGCTAAGCTGAACATCCTTTCTGTTGCTCTAGACTTCCTTTCCACTTGCTGCACTTTTACCAGCCACTGCAGAGGATTAACCAGCAGACGCTGCTGTTGAAATCCCTGTCTAAATTTAAAAAATCCCCCCGATTCTTATTGTCATTCCCGTTTGAAATCCAAAAAGAAGCCGGCCCCTCTTGTTAAGTGTACAGAGAGCTGACAGAATTACTCTTGTAACACTGATTCTTGTCAAGAGAGAAAATGGTCGTCTACTGCTATCTACACCTGTGCTCATCTCTTCTCTTCCTCTTTATTTCCGCCTCTCTTCTCCATCTCTGCCTCCACTCCACCAGCTGTCTCCTGCATACACTCTTTCCATCTCCTCTAAATCCATTTTCCCTGCCACCTCTCCAGTTTACGTTTGTGTTTCTGACATATGTTACTTTTCTTTCTGCTCTCCTCCTCTGCGCTTCACTTTCAACATATGCCTAGGGGAAAGTAATGAATAATTTCATGTTGGTATATTTTCTGTTCTTTTCTTTCAATTTCTGCCACCAACCTCCCCAAGCACACTGCCTCTCTCCCCTCCCTCGAGCTGTGCTAAACATTCCTGTTCACACACACAAGAGTGAGAGCTAGCCCTCAGTGTCCACTTGTAACAGGAACACAAGAAATGCATTATCACCTCAGGCTCCGTGGAGCTCTGGCACATGCAACGTGGCAACAATCTCTATGCAAACTGGGGGCCGGATGCTACCACACGTTGCTGTCACATCAAAGGGAATTACACTAAAATTTAAATGCAAATTCTCCCTAAATTCCACTCATCCAATTATTTTTAATGTGTCGCTCAAGCCAGTTCTTAAGTGTCTCTCTCAAAGTCTATGCTGCTAGACCCTTTGTGGATGATGATTCATGTTTTATTCTACCCTTCTGGAGACAACACTCAAAATTCAAGATAGATGTAAAGGAGCCACCTCAGGCTCCCAGTACAGGCCCACTACAGACCCAGACACATCCTAACAAAGCGCCAGTGGAATTCATTTAAGTGGGTGAGGAGATGACATCTTATAAACACATGCTGTTGGATGAACCAGCAGGAAAACAGCAATGTTCATGCTGTGTGGATAACAAGGGGAGCAAAAAATAGAAAAACAAACTACAAGCAAAATTACAGTAACTGTAACCCCCACCCCTTCCCCAAAACACACACAGACACACACACAGACACCATACTGTGGATGCCAAAAAACAGCATGCTCCTTATGAAGCCACGTCCAGCACGCCCGTAAGCTCCAAGTGACCGCAAGTAATGAGGGAGATGGAGCGAAAGTAACGTCTACTGCAGCCTCCAAAACACATGCACTGTCACATACACATTCACTCACAGACACACACACCATTAATGTCGTCAGTGGTCTGATGCTGGGCTGGGCTGCACCTAGAGCATAGCTTAGTAGTATTGTCTGTCACATGTTAACTTATTGAACAGAGCTGTGTGTGTGTATGTGTGTGTGTGTGTGTGTGTGTGTCCGTGCGTGCGCGTGCGCTAATGAGGGGTGGGCAGCGAGGCCAGTTGCAGGCTGGAGGGAGACTTGGCTCCATCAGACCTGTTCTCTGGCCGTTTTCGCATGGCCGGAGACACACACTGACAGACACAGACAGATACAGGCAGGCAGGCAGACAGACACACACACACACACACTACACACACACACACACACACACACACACACACACACCCAAACCCAGTGGAGGAAAATGGCTGAGCCCCTTGCCCTTGAACTGTCTCCTTAGATGAGTCTGAAAATGGGAGAGAATGTAGAGAATCGAGAGGAAATCTCTTTTTTGCTGAACTGAAGAGCCCCTCAGAACATGTTGGAGATTGAATTGGGGACATTTCACTTTTGGAGGTTCAACTGAACCACCCCTGTAAGCAATGATGGGGGGAAATAACAAGACGGAAGATGGAGGGAATCTGGGTTAGCCACAAAAGAACCCCCGAGAGAGGAGCCTGGGATGGAGGGATGGATGGAGGGATGGAGACTACTAAGCTGTGATTAAGAAAGAGCTACTGGTATTTAAGAGTTAAGCTTTTGAGAGAGAGGGAGATAGCATGTGCACGAGCTGGAGAGAGAGAAAAGGCTAGGGGCAGGAGTCTCTTCTCTGAGCAGGAAGATCAGCGCCAGACTTGCGGAGGCTGAAAGACAACCTGAGATAAGGAGGATGAGGAGAGAGCATATGCTAACTGAGAGGATGAGAGATGCAATGAAAAGAGCAAACTGCAGCGAAAGAGGGAGAGGTAATCGAAAGAAAGAGGAAGGGAGAGCAGGGTGGGATACGTTTGGGTGTGTGACTAAGCAGCAGGATCGAAGATGAGAGGAGAAGAGGCAAGGAGAGGAGAGGACATCCATCCCCTCTCTCTGCCTCCGGGAGCACAGGACAAGACTGAGGGCAGAGGACACGGGTAAACACCCACACAGACGCACACTAGTGTGTAGATTTGTGTGTGTGTGTGTGTGTGTGTGTGTCTGTGTGTCATGCAGCTGTGGGGTAGAGAGGAGTGGGGGACCTGCTATGTAGCAGGTGCTGGCCATTTCACGCCTGTCGGCCCCTCTTAGCCCTGTTTGTCTACACGCATTCACATTAGCCTCCACAGGTCTGCGTCGTACCCCCATCTGGAGTCATTTCACATCTCTCTCTCACTCTGCTACGACCATCATCCACTCTCTCATTTCACTTCAACCAATACTGACTCCATCTCGTTCTTGCTGAACACTTCTCGCCATATCTCTGCCTTCTACAAAACCTGCTTCACTATGACACTCGCTGGTTGCCTCAGTCACCTCTGAACTGCCGCCAAATTTAGCTCACATATTATCCTCCTCCTCCTCCTCCGCCAGTGAGTAAGAGAGGAGTGGGAAGGAGGGAGGAGGTGGTCGGCTGCGAGAGAGCAAGACACGATGGAGGAGGCAGATGACAGGACAAGGAAACTTAGGGAAGTTCAACACTGGAAGAGACCACAAAGACAAAGATGGAGAGAAGATGATGGAGAAAAAAAGAGATGAGAAAGTGGGATGAAGAATGGGAGTGGAAATGAAGGATAAAAGACAGCGAGAAAGAAACGGATGGTGGAAAGAGGAGAGAAGCAGCCAGGAGCTGAAGCAGCAAAGGGTGACTGATCCGCTCTGAGAGGCTTGGAGACAGACAGACACACACGCTATGCTGAGAGATAGTGGAGGCCAATAGCTGTGGAGATACTGTAGGATGCAGTGGCACAAGATTCTCATGGGAGTTTTAAATGCCGTCAGCATCCGCTCTCTCCCTCCATCACTCATGCCTTTGCTCTCTCCCCCTCTTAGTGTGAGGATTGCATGCTGGCACTGATTTATCCTGGTGCACGTTCCCTGGCTTTTTAGTCTAAAAGCCGCAGCCTCCATCTTCCTCCCTCTACTCCCTGGATCTTTGTATCTTCCTTGCTTGTTGCTTGTAATACACAGCAGGAGATGGTGACATCCTTTGTGCTACAGAAGCCAGTTACACGACTACGCAGCAGTACAGAGTGGCCCCAGAGGAGTGGTGACGCATGCTGTGGCACCATAAGGAGCCAAGGGACTTGAAGAAAGATGGGGGGTGAGAGAGAAAGAAAAAAAATGAAATAAGGAGAGACTGAGCAAGAGGACATGAAAAAAATAAAGAAAATGAGGGCAAGAAGAAGCTGGGTTGTTCTTAAAATGTAGCCACTAGAGAAATGCACTTTTTCCCCCATTACGGGCAAGGTTTACCCCCATGTCAGCAGGAAAAAAAAACTTCTGGTTAAGTGCAGGCATGCGACAGAAAAGTGGAGGAGAATGTATTTTGTATGAGGTGAAATGCAGGAGTGAACCCTGTTGGGTGCAGCTAAACCTATTGAGGAACAGAGGGGAATGGAAGTGTGGACCACTTTCCATCTTAACTGGCAGCAATCTGGATGCTTTAACTCCAAGACCTGACAAGCTATACAGCACACGGGCAAATACATACACCTGAATATATACATAAATACATGCATATCACAAATATGAACCAACAAACACACATACTGATAGACACAGTGTATCAGCGCTCAGCTAAACCCAAGGCAACGCTGAAATCTACTTCAATTCAAAGTGAACAGTGTCACCGTGATTCAAATGGATCCCGTTTAGTGATTGCAGTTTATCTCCAAGACAATGACTCTAATGAACACTGCTCATTTGCTTTGATTTAGTCTCTCCTGCCATTACTGAAGGCCAAAGGTACTGCTGAAAAGCTACTCAGTAGCCTTTATGATCATGACTTAAGGGGGGGGGGGCTGCGCTCTCATTTTAGAAACATAGAAGAGAAGCGAGAATATCAGTGAAAACGACCACCTCATCTATGTGCACCACCACTAAATTCCTTGTGAAAGAAAAAAAAAAACACTTTGTAAATTCCGTGATGTAGCTGATAGACAGACCTTGGGTACCGCTGAGGCATAGAAACTTTGATAATAAAGTGGTACCGAGTGCATGCAAAGAGACATAGAGAAGTGACATGCATTCTTAATAGGGCAGAGAAAGACAGATGAAAAGTTGAAGGAGAGAACCCGAAAGTACGCAAATGCATGCAGATCCACTTTAAAAAATAATAATAAAATAAAATCACACACATACAATACAAACACCACGGACAGAGCAGCTGGAGCCTCTAGCCCTACACTACACACCCAAGACAGTCCTCAGCACAGAGAATGTGTGTGTATGTGTTCATGTGAGGCAGAACAAGGTGAATCCCTGGGGAAGACATGAGAGCGCCAGGAAATGTGTGGCACGTGTGATGAAGGTGCACTTGGTTCTAGTTCATCAGTTCATGGGATATAAATGTTTTCTTATAAAAGCCAGGGGAAGGACTAGATGATGAACGAGACCCAAGTGAGGCACAAATGGGTTTTTCATTTCACTCCTGAAACATTCACTGCTTTACTGACTCATTTGCTGTGTACAATTTATCAGTGTTGGAGGACATTTGCAACTTGTGCAAATTACACTTCAGTCTTGGTTTTAACCTACTTAGAGCCACAGATGGGTGGATTTGTGATGACAGGAGCAATTCTAATGCTAATTCATCATATTAAAGAGAAAGTAAAAAACACTTCTCTTACTTGTATCTTGTGACAAACACCCAACATGTTGAACTCCAAGCAAGTTAAATATTATGTGACCTACATCTTGAAAACCGTTTAGTCACATGCTGTGTATTTATACTTTCTCGTGTACATGGTGTGCTGGGGTGTGTGTGTGCTTGTGTGTGTCCTTCAACTCACCTCTGACCATGGCTGTGACCTGATCCCTGCCGGTCCCGATGCGGTTCTTGACCTCACAGATGAACGTGGTGTTGACGGAATCGTCCACCTTCAGCACCTTCAGCTCGTTGCCTGTGATCTGCACCGTTTCTGGCATCTCTCCCGACAAACTGCGGGGACACGAGCATATCGGCATCAGAAAGAAGAAAAAGGGAAAAAAGGACAAAAGGATGACTCTGAGGCACAATGAGAGCATTGAGATAGATGTAGATTTACAGAAATGAGCAGTATTGTGCAATGTCATCAAATTCCACTAATCTTGATCGGCAGTGCAAAACCAATCAGTTTCCTCTTTCCTCAAAAGGCAATCCATTATCACACAGTGGAGGAAAATACGATGGGAACAGGAGGAAAAATCAAAACTGTTGGGTCCGGGCCCAAAATCTCATCTCTCCCATTTTAAAGTTCCAGACTTTTCTCTTTTTTTTCTTCACATTTTGTCACAGTTATATTAATAGATAATATGGAAAAGGGGAGAGAGGGAGTCATATTGTGTTTCTCATTATGCGAGGGTTAAATCTTGAGTCACATAGTCCATTATGAGAATTATTATACGGCTATCTCCATAATCAGTGCACAGGGCTGTAGTGGCCATAATAAAAGCACTGATTACAACTCTGTGGACCAGGGAATGAAGGGTAGGGAAGGGAGATAGAGACATAAGAGAAAGGGAAAGAAAAAGCACAAGACGCTGGGAAAGAAAGACAGTAAGAGACGACAAGACAAAAGAGATGCTGAATGTGCCAATACTCACGTCTTCCACTGGGCAGAGACTGGAACGGGGTTTCCGGTAGCCTGGCAGGTGAGCACCGCATTTGTACGACCCAAGTACCAATTATTGTCGTAACCCTCTATTGTCACCTGAGGGGCGTCTGCAGGAAGGACAGATGAGTGTCAGAAGGGAGGAGGAAAAAAATTGCAATGAGTTCAATTAATCAAATGGGCAGAGCATGTTAGAGCGTGAACAGCAAAGGAATTCATGGAATAATAAGTGGTGGGTTGTGTGTGTGCATGTGTGTGTGCTGTCTTACACTGAACGGCTAGCTTCAACCGGAAGACATCTGGTTTGATCAGGGTCCTGTGTGCCACCACACAGCTGATGTCTTTCCCATTGTCTGCTGCTGTGGGAACCAAGCTGTACTCGCTGGTCACTGTCACGGTGTTGTTGGCACCTGGGTTAGACACTGATGTTCCATTGCCATTGGCTGTGGTGACCCAAGAGATCTTGGCAGCGGGACGGCCATCCACGGACTCGCAGCGTGCCACCACGTATGGCTTAGAGTCTGCTACCACTGTTATGGTGAAGGCCGAGTTCTGAGGCTTAGCTGATGGATGGATGGACGGATTGATGCGAGGATGGAGGGTGGAGAGAGGGAAGAGACACAGAGTGGCAGAGAGCAGATTAAAGGGTGTATAAATAGATAAAATGGAAATAAGACAGCTGAGGGAAAAGATAATGTGCACCATTATCGATGAAAAATTTGAGACACCAGCCTGGCAAAATTAAATCCAAAACCTCAATCTCCCAACATCCTCTGCCCCCACACCCTCTCTCTCTCCTCCGTCTTTTTTCTCCCCAGAGCCTATTTTGATAAACAATTACGAGCACCAGTGCAAACACACCCAAACCCTAAATCTTCTTTCACTCTCCCTCCATTTCTTTAATCTATTCCCTCTCCATCCCCATCACCCGCCAGTGATAAACAATTTTCCTGACTGGTCCAGTGCATTTCCATACAGAAATTCTAAATCACTACATGAACTCAGTCATCCCCCACCCCATCTACTCTACCTCACTCGTCATACCTCTTCAATTGCCCTCTCCGATATTAGTGTGAGATCAGATCGGTGGAGAGCAAGCAGGACAGGAGCTGACAGTAGGCATGACAAGCAGCCAGATCAATATAGTGCCCGAGGGGAGGAAGGGAGGCATGATGTGTTGGGAGAGAGAAGAGAGCGTAGCAGAGCCAAGGTTTGACCAAAGGTTCCATTGCTTTAACAAGAACACAATTGATCTGACAATACCACTTATAATAGCAATTAAGTCTATCTGGACATGCTGCAACCTGCATGCTACCTTTGGGGGAGGGAGAGAACTAGAGAGACACAGAGAAGCAGACAGAGGATACTTTCCATTTATATATTTACAAAAGGTAAATATGAACACACTCACTATAGACAGTATATACACGTTATATAGATTATATTAGGGTCTTACCTAGCATGACCAGGTATGTGATGCCTTGCTCGTTGCCACTGGGGTAGGTAGCATACTCGCATATGTACTTCCCCTCATCGGTCATCTGAACATTGCTTATCTGTATGGAGGGACTGGTCACTTTTGGGGGGCTGGGTGCGAAGCTGACTCTGCCCTTCACTGGCGACTCGGGGTAGTTGGGATCAAAATTGGGGTGAAACACAGCGATGTTGATCCTTTCTCCGTCCTTCGGCTCGTAGATCCACGTGACCTGTTGTGGAGGAGGCACAGGGTTGGTGCTAGGATGCGCACAGAGACAAATAATGGGCCTCATTTATCACGGCATTGATAAGCGACACAGGGGAGCTTTTTAAGACATCCGCATTTTTCTGTAAACTCCACGGGGCAGCGTAAACAGCATCACAATCAAATAAATGGAACAGGTATGAATATGGATCTGAGTTTTTCAGGAGCTCTCAGCTGCTCTTAGCGGAACCAAGCACAGTTGTGCATTTCCCACTTCATTGAGATGCGACTAAGAAGTGGGCACATTACCATATTCACTCCCCTAAAGCAAAATGAAGCTTGGTATTGTTTGTTTGGAGTAATAGAACATTAAGCTTAAATGTGATAAAAAAAAAACCTATTACTAGCCTTAGGATTATTTCTGTGGGATATGATTTGTTAAGATTAAGGTGCACGTGGATCTGTATTATCATTTTGTGTTTATTTTGATTGCAATGAATTGCTAAGTTTCACTCACTTGCAGAATCAGGTAGACACATAATTGAATACTTTACAGGGAAATAGCCACATATTTAGTCAAATATTAAATTGTGTATTCGCTTAATGTCCAATGTATGTTTGCTTCATTGAGAAAGCAAATTGTAGTCCCAAGCAATTTCAACAAATTGTAGTGTGTCACTACCAGGAGCTGCAATTTCAGGATGAAACAGACATTTTTATTCAAATTTCATACTACAAACCCAGTTTTGAGTTGATATGAGTGCAGTGGTATGAAAGTAATCAAATCAAAACTGAAAAAAGAAAACAATTGTATCATGACACGTGTATCTGACCATTGTGAGCTGAATCCCAGTGGCATCAGTGAAGGCGCAGCGCAGGTTGACCGTCTGGCCGGGATACGACGACACCTCTGGTTCCACCTTCACCTGCTGACCTGACGCTCCTAGGAGAAACAGAGAAAGAGAAAGATTAATGTCTGTTTCCTTCCGTCCCAAGACAGGAGAGTGGGTAAGGAAAGGGAGCAGAGGAATCAAGTTGGTACAGAGCCTCCCGATGATAAATGAGGACAGCGTGGAAGTGTCTGGTACAACAGAGGACAGCATTAGCGAACCCGAGCAAGTAGGCCACGACTCTAGTATCTATCCATGACTGTGCACGTGTGGGCGGAGTCGACGAAAAAGAAAGGGGATGTGTGCTGGAAATAAAGAGGAAAGCCAGTTCTCTTTTGAACACGAGTCATAAATCAGCCGAATGGGTCATGCTTTTCTGTAACCTGCCATTTGCTGTGCCGACACATTCCTGTGTTACAGCAAAGAGTGAAAATAAATATGCTTTTCTTAGTGTGTTGTGTCAGTGGGCGTGTGAGAAACAGAAAGAACGAGGGAGCTTTAGAACGACAATCAGTTGTGCGTGTGTATGTGTGTGTGTAATCCAGGTCTCTGTGAAAATGTAATTACTTGTATGAGTAAGCGCGCATTAGTGTATGTCAGCAAGATGGCACCTGTTTTAAGTAAGAGTGGATTACCTGCGGATACACAACTTCAAATGTCTGCAGCCAGGGCTATGTGCACAAATGCGTGTGCTCACAACGCGGTTACCAGCAAGCTACACACATACAACAGCAGAAATGAAACACGACTTCCCCTAAAGACAAACCTACTTGCAAAGCTAGTTCCACCAGTTTGTGCTGAACCAAAACTGTTATGTTGAAACTAATATGATCTGGAGGGTTGATGAAAAACACACACACACACACACACACAGGCTAGTAGATAAGAGGAAAGGTCACTACTGTCTTTCTCTTTTGATGGGCAATAAACACCACACCTGCTCTTCTCTAGGGAGATCTGAGATATCAATAGAGAGGAAGAGAAGAGGGAGAAGGAGCGAAAGACTGAGTGGGAAAGTGGAGGAAAACAAGCCTTTCCTAGAATAACACCAGCTCTCCCAGGACCAGCCCAATTTACAACCACAAAACAACCCCCTTGTAGCCACAGAGGAACCTCTGGACAACCACTAAGCAGCCCGTGGGAGCAGCACTGAACCTCATTCGGCTGGAAAGAGGAACTGCAAATTTTTCCCCCCTCTCGGGCACACATATACAAGCATATCTGTGCAAGAAGACACACAAAAGCATGTGCGCGCACACACACACACACACACACACTCATACAAATATACATCTGACAGCTTTACTGTTGAAGTCCTGGTCAGGGATATATTTCAAAATGTCCAAAGCATTTAGTGAAGATCAAGCTACAACCCATTTGTCAATCTACAAACTAGTCTGACTAACAACAGATGAGCTTTGGGAATGGGAGCTGTACTCTGGTTACCAAAGGATGTAGCAGAGCAGGGGACAAGGGCATGAAGGGTTATTGAAACCCTTGATTACTAGATTCGGGTGATTGGGGTGTATGGACCAAGTCAGCTTGACATGTCAGAGGTCATTACACAATGTGGCACTGAGAATAAGTTTCTCCGCTTCAGATTTCACTCGTGTGCAAATTCACACACAAACACATGCACAGCCGTTGTGTCCACACATACTGTGGGGGCAGAGCCGAGCTGGGCCTGTTGTCTGTCATTCGAAGGCAATAAGAAGAGAGCCAGCACAGGTCAACCCCTGCCAGAGCTCAGATGGGAGACAGGCTGGCCTTATGAAACTCTATACAGCCCCGGGGAAATGAATATTACACACAAGACACACAAATACTTGCACGCCTTCATCCTCTATGATAGTCCCCAACCCCCAGTCCCGAAGACTCAGAGACTCGATGTCAGTAGAACAGCAGATACAGAGAAGAAAAAGTCAGCGTGTGCATGCGTGTGCATGTACAAAGACACAACAGATTTTGCAAAATGCTGAAGCGAGGCGGCATTTGAAATTGTAATTGTCAGTATAAATATTTAGAGAGCATTGGTCATATTAAACAGAAGACAGAGAGACGGGAGGCGGAGGGAGACAGGAACTGAGGGAATTAGAGAATAAAAGACGGTTCAAGGGTAAGAAGGAAGGAGAAGAAAGGAGGAGCGACAGAGGGAGAAAGACAGAGGGATAGAAAAGGAGAGTTGGAGGGGAGGAGAGTGAGAACAGAAGCCTTGTGTCACTGCTGCTCTACTTTACAGTAGCTCTGCTGCCTGCAGGTGACATGTACAAGAAACGCCACCAAACCAAATGCACATGAACAAACAAATGCATGCGCACACAAACTGCCCTCTTCAACATCCTCATCCTGTCACCTATCATTATGTCTTTAACACCCACATGATGCGCACGCACACACACACACATTATGCTGATGGGCCTGCGACAGCCCTGCCATATTAACATAGTCTTCTCTGATCTCCTGCCTGGTCACGCTGACATTTCCATATTTCCCACCATTCGTCTGTGAAGAGGAAAATGAATTAGGAAGGAAGGAGGAGAGGAAGTGTGCTAGGAGGATGGAAGGATGAAAGGAGGAGACAAGAGACAGTCTGGGAATGCCAAAGCGATGGAGGATGAGAGCAGAGGACAGGGGAGGGGAGGGGGTGTAAGGAAAGTGGGGATGAAAGTGTGTGAAGAGAACGCAGTGCCAGGAATAGAGAATGAAAGAGGGAGCGAGTGGTGAGAGAAGAGTGGAGAGGAGGAGGATCTTGGAGGGTAGACGGTGTGAGCTATAAACAAGGTTAATAGGAGACAGCTGAGGGACAAAAGAGAGAGACATTTAGAAGAGAAATAAGAGGAGTGAGAGAGGAAGTACGTGAAAAAGAGACCAAGAGAGAGAAACTAAACATGGAGCTGGTGGGGGTTGGTACAGGTAGAGAGAAACAGAGCGAGGAGAAGCAGACGAGGGGAGAAGAGCAGGAGGTGTGAAGCAGTGAGAGGTAGGGTAGACGCCACACCTGACCTTGTGAGAAACACTGTGGCTGCGAATAGCGAGAGAAAGCAGAAAAAAAACTGAAACTGAGTGAATGAGCCAGAGGAAGCAAAAAAACAACAACACACAATTCAGAAAATCCTAATTTTCTCTGCAGCCCATTTGAGCCAGTCGTGGCTTATAAAACGAACATACGCTTATCAGCCTGTGTCCGCCTGCCTCGCTGCCTGGCTGGCTGACTCCGACACCTAATGGCATTCATGTCCTCTGCCTGATCCCCACTATAGAGGAGAAAAGCACAACGTCAGGGGGACAGGGAGTGCAGGCCATCACCTAAAATATCTAATGGCCTTCAGAGCTCACTGACGCTCTGCCATTTCATCAAGCTAGTGGCCAAGCACTGTCAGGTGGACTAGAATGAAGCTTTCCCCAGTCTCCATGTTCTTGAAAGAGACCGAGACAGACAGAGAGAGAGAGAGAGTGAAGAAAATGTGGGGTTTTCTTTGGACTTTCCAGAGCTCCGCTGTTTCAATAAGCATGCTGGGCTTTCATTATTCTTCTTCAGGTCTGCACGAATTTCTCCATTTCCATTATTCTCTTGTTGTTGTTATTATTATTGTGCTCACCCTCTCCACTGCCAAAGAATAATAGCTTCGATACAGTCAGTGTGGAGTGTCACAATTCTGTCCTGATGCAATCTGTTTCTTTTACTCCTCAAACAATCTTTTTCTTACAGGGAAATTTGAATGCTTCCCAGCCCACCTTCTAAACTTTACTTGAGGGCCTGGGTCTTGGACCAGAGGGTGGCACTTGTGATATAATGAAATTAGCTTTTTTTGTTACTGCAAGACCCATTTTGGTCAAACTACATCTATAAATACAAAGAATGTCTGTGCGGTATATAATCACCTCTGATTGCTTGCCTATGACCACATAATTTGAACACGTCATTGACAAACGGCTCCAGTCCTCTTTGGGTTGATGCACAGGCATGAACAATTCGTGAGCTCGATGCTCAATATAGTTTGTGTTTTTTTAAGTAATGTAATGTTTGGATCTTGTTTACAAAGGCCATGTTTTACGTCACATCGCTTGAAACTGCTCAAATGCTCATAAGGAGGGCTCATCTGACAGCCTACATGGTGTACACCTTGGACTGCAAGATACCATAAAATCCTTCCTTCATAATAAATGCATGTTGAGTGTCCATGTTATTACATATTCACCACTACATTTGACAGCAACAAGAAAATGCTGCGGGTAGAAGTCATCCTTGAATTTCCCCCAAAAAAGAACCTGAGAGTTGAAATATGGTAGTATAATCTGCCAGACACTTTTTCATTGTTCAAAAGTCTAGGGGTTTATTCTCAGTATAACAGTGTCCGCCTGCCTTGGATACAAGTGGTTTCTAAATGAAAGCTCTGCCAAAATGTTTTGTTTTTTTTAGATATTGGCACAGAGACACCGATTCAATTCCACGATTATTACTGGGCGTGTAGTTTTGTACAGTGCAGCTTGTAAGTATTGGGACAGTGACACATTTTCTGTTGTTTTGGATCTGTACTGCAGCAAATGGATTTGAAATGAAACAACAGAGATTAAAGTCCCGACTTCAACTTTAAGGTTGTTTGAGAGCGTTCACTTTCATACTGTTTACCTCCTGTGTGGGAGTCACAGCCCTTTTTTTACATAAACCTCCAATTTTCAGACAGTGAATGTGGATGTCCAGATGTTTGAACTAACCTGTCAATCCCCTCATGAAAAGAAACAGCTTGTGGTCACTGCTCCTTGGGAAATCTTCAAAACTGTCCCCTTTATCACTTTAGATACTGTAATACTACAGTTTTTGTGACTGATACACCTGTAATTTGGGCGCTGACTGTTCACGTGTTTGGAACTCCGACAGCTCCTTTGTGCGGCTTTGAAAACTCATAAGCAGAGCCGGTCAAACGTGTACTAAAGCTGACTCACACTCTCTGGCATTCTAGTTAGAATGGCCTGCCTGTGTAGCTGCCCATGTAACTCTGATTTCTGTGTGATGTTGCCATTGTTGTGTCTAAACCAAAACAGTGACACTGCTGTGGCCGAGTGTCATGTCCAGACTGCTGCTGGTGTGCACTAATAGCCGTTATCAGCTGGAGTCTGGAACGGCACAAACCTGAACCTGCTGTCTGCTGCTGCTACTCGACACTGTTGCAGCACTGGTTCCCCTGACCTTCACACACACACACACACACACACATTTAGATGTGGATACTTTGGTATGCAGGGAGCAGAGTGGGAATGCAGCTTAGCTTTGACAGGCGAGGCAGTTTGACAAGCCAAGAATAAAACTAGGAAATGAAGACTTGAGATGTGTCTCGTCTTCTCATTGACCTTTCCACTGGGCTCTCTATAAGGGGCCAATCGATAGCACATGAGAAAGCTACATTTAGAAGTAGCCACTGCTCATCATGGACTACTCCAATGACATTCAATTATAATCCATTCATGCTGTAAGCTTTACTGGGGGGAGCAAGTGAGTCGAAAGCACCTTGGTTTGATAAAGAAGCACACTTCCAAAGACATCTAGGCTATCACGTGAGATCTGCGGTCAGAAATCGCCATCGATGCTCAATTAATTTGTAAATGTAAAAAGAAAAACAGTTTGGTGTTACAGCAAGGTTGCATGCAGGAGACATAAGGTAAAAAAAAATTAAAAACCTGTGATGCAACAGGAGCAGAGGAAAAAAGGTGCAAGAAGAAGGGAGTGCTACATTTCACTTTGTTCACAGTGACATGATGAAATATTTGATAACTGACTCTGAACACAGAGGGTGGAAAGAGAAGGGGAATCAGACACACAGGCAGAAGTGAGGAAGGGAGGCAGAAACGCATGAAAGGTAACAGAAGGCGGAGCGAAGGAGAAATAGGGGTTTGGAGGGAGGGACACAGGGAGACATGAACAGGCTTCAAAGTGCCAAGGAGAAATGAACAGCTGGAGGAGAAATCTGCACAGGGATGTGTGTGAGAGTGTGTGTATACACATGCATCTGTATACTTATGCATATTCCTATTTAGTTGCCTGTTTATAACAAACATGCCTTAGGACTCAAGCGAACATCATTTGCAAAAATAAGCATTTGCCAATTCAATTAAGTGTATCATCTTAATGAAAAAAGACCCAGCAGGGAAGTTTAAAAACCCTTAAAAATAGAGTTTCATACTCTCGAAACTGTGAAAACTTCAGCTTGAAATGCTAAAACCTCCTGCCTCCAAAGCTGGACCATGACCTTATTCTTGCCTTGAGACTAAGTCTATACAGTATGCATGAGTTCGAGTGGAAGAAGAAACTGGCAAAGTAGAGGAATTCACAATGGGATCTCCTAGCCATTTAAACTGCAGGGGCCCTGAAATGAAATTACATACACAATGGCCCACGCATACATCTCTGTGGACCTCTCTCTCATCCTCTATGTTCCCCTCTCAGTTATGTGCATAACACAAACAGAATATTTCAGGTCTAGCAAGCTCAGGCGGTCAAACAGTTCCGAAATGGGAATGGTGTTTGTTGGAATGAAATAGGAAAAACAGGAGTCATCCATCAACCATACAACGGGTTATTTTGTTTTACTACAGCATATCGCACCTCGCAACAGGATGAACCTTACAACCAATAACATACACAACACGCTTAATCATTTAGCATCTGCCAAGCTAAGGGAAAACCATGCATAAGAGATAAAAATGACTTGCAAAGTAGTCAAAATGGTGTGTGTGTGTGTGTGTGTGTGTGTTTGTGGCGAAACAAAACACATTTCCACACGTACAACTGCTAGGTAAAGCATAACCACGTTTAGACAGGCAGTCACAGAAACACACACAGGGTGGAAAGGCACTCCTTTCCACTGGGTGAATTATTCATTCCTAGCTAAGAACGAAAACAGTGTGCTCTCCTCCTCCTCCTCTTCTTCTTATCTCTCCATTATTGATAAACACCAACATCTACACTGTACCTGACCCAGGAGAGAGAGGGGAAAGAAAGCGAACGAGGGAAGGAGCGAGATGGTCAGAGACTTCCATAAAGAAGGACTCTGGGACATGAATAAATACAGCATCTGTGTAAAGTAGAGGTGTATGAAGCATAAAACAAAAAAGAATACTGCCGAGGCTACAAGAAATGGGTGCGGTTTTATGGCATTGCATGTTTTTATTTGGCGCTGGGCCTGTTTAGGGTCAGTAAAGTCTTGCTTGTAACATGCAGTTTACTGTGGACAGAAAGGACACAGCTCTCCAGAGCCAAACAAATAACTACTGCTTCTATACTGCCTTCCTACTGCTATCACTCCAACTCACTGAATAAATGAATGAATAACTTACTGGCTGGATGGCTGACAGACACCCAGCTCCCCTGCGGCTCCTGGCTCTGCTTTGTCTGTTCGGGCCCTGCACATCATTCTACCTCCACAGCTCTCGCCTTCTCTCGGCATCGCTCACTTGCTTTATCTTTTCCCCCCATCCATGCCATAGCTCTGTCCTGTCTTTTCAGTTTGGAATAAATCCCTTTCATCCCTCTGGCTCATTCTGCTCTTCCTTGACTACTTTCTCTTTTTTTTTACTCTGCTAGTTCTTTTTCTGTCTGACTTCTTCATTCTAGCCCTGTGTGCCATCACTCCTCATGGTAATTGTACTGGGCATGTTATTTCAGCCCTGCATGTAATTTGGGGTTTTACTGCCGGGTGACCATAGTGACAGATCTGCAGTCAGTGTGCAAGCATGAAATGTAAATCTGAGGAGTAGGAAAAACATTTTTCAGACAGGTCTAGGGTCAGTGTCTGAGAAATATCTTGATCCATTCCCCATTATGCACGCTGAGGCCTTGCACCTCTTTATCAGGCCTAGCAGTAAGTTTGCCAAAAGAAATCCTTCAGACATCACTTTCTGAATGACTTTGGAAGTGTGTGTGTGTGTGTGTGTGAGAGAGAGAGAAAGAGCAAGAGCGAGAGGGAGTCTGGCAGCATCTCACTTCGGAAATAGCCATGAATTAAAGGATCAGGCTAAGTCAGAAGTGCACAGCTGGAGAAAAGTGCCAGGTACTTCCACAAGTGTCCGAGACGGGCTCTGTGTGTCAACTATTCATCCATCATTTCTTGCATGTGCGTGTATGTGTGTATACATCCGTCCCTTGGTATGTCAGTTGTTAACATAATGTGATTATGCGTCCTATTTTCGCCTCCCTAACAACACTTGGATGTGAGAGTCTACCGAGGTGTCAGAGAGGATATTTCAGGCTGGGTGTGATCCTTTCCCCGAATTAAAAACTGAGCCGCCTGTTAAAGTGAGAGGAATTCCATGACAACCCCGCCCCAGGACCCAAACACAGCTGTGTTTTCAGGTTTCCCGTCGCCAAAGTTCACCTTTACTTCACCTTGACAGTGGGTGGGGTGGCTTCTATTCCCAGCTGCTCTTCCCACAGTGACAGGGCTGCCACTGAGCCCATTGGTGAACAATGCTGTCAACTCGCAGCTCACTCATAGCTGAGGGGGTGAGAGACCAATCCAATTTATGCTGCATATTAAAGGATTAAAATGCAGTACGGTGATATGAGGGAGACGGCTATTAGCACAGTCAATCTGTCAGGAGGATCACGCAGCATGTTTCCAAATCAATGCCGGCCATATGGAAGACAGAAGGTCAGGCAACACAAGCAAACAAACAAGGAGGTGCGTACCAATATTGTGATAAACCGATGACTGTGTCCATAAAAACACACCGCAACAACCAGCTGGATTGAATTACTGATGGCAAGTCTGTGTAGGAGCACGGAAAAGAAGACTTAAGAGGACAGGCGAGTTATGTTCCAAAATATGACACCCACCACTTCAAAAAGAAAACAAAGTCGAGTGTGTCTGCTCTTGCAAAGGTATTGCTAGCACAGGAGCAAAAGTGAAACTTTTTTTATTTTATTATGCCTCATGACTAGAACACTGCAGTATATTTGGTCAAATGTCAGAGATAGCCGATTAGTCCACCTACATCTTTGAGAAAATACAATGAGGACATGCGACAGCTTTTTAATTAGATCGTTTTAAATGAGAGCTACAATGAGGTGGGAAGACGACAACAATTAGTAAACATCAGGCTGGTAGGATGTAGGAAAAACAGAAGAAAAAGATAGGAGTGGAGGACAATAGATAACTGAAGCAATTAAAAGCAGAAGAGATACCAGGCTGTGTATCAGAACAGCTGCATTGTTTGAGTTTCCTTCCTGCAGGTCTGCAGTGAGGTGTGAGGGCGGAGGTGAACGGCCCATTGTCTTTAAGCCTCAATAGGATGCAGGTAAGATGAAACTCTGCGCTACAACACATACCTCCCATCAGTTCTCCCATAAAGGAGGAGGGTAAAGGTGATACAGAAGAGGGAGGTGATAAAACAGAGAGAGAAAAGGAAAACAGAAAGAAGGTTTGGACTGTAGTTTCTATCAGACACAAAAGGAGCAGAAGAGTATTAAACAGCAGGGATGTTTGAGGAGGTTGAGCTCAGGGTTGTTCTGCGGCCCCTCCTCTATCTCTTCCCTTTGTACTGAATGTTAAGATCAACTTTGATTATCCTCTGAAGGACAGTCACTATGACAACTTGCCCCGGGTGCATGGTGTATTGTTTTGATGCTGACGGATGGATGGATGAATGAACAACTAATAGACAGACCGGGGGGGGGCACATAACTTGATATTTCCTCTGAAATCAGTCTATTAAATAACCCAAAAATACAGTGACAAGGGGGCGGCTGGCTGTATGGCCATAGTCAAGGTTAAATAATAGAAGATGATATCTCTGAGGACATGTGGACTTATCAGTACAACACAAAACAACTTTAATTATCCTTAAAAACGCAACTGTGCATGAACACTCAAATAATACACATAAACCAAACTACCCATAAAAATAAAAATCAGACAAGACATAGTTAAAAGCTTTACAATAAATGAATAAACTAAAATAAAATACCATTAAATAGCCAGAGGAGATAAAGAAATGTGTCTAAGAAGCAGGTAAAGCATAACACCACCCTGATGACAGCAGCAAAAAGTCACTCGCTTAAAGTGGCTCAGTGTGCACATAATTTCCCTTGCAATTTTCTGGTCACAAAAGAAAAGAAAATATGTTTCATTCCAATAAACTTCAAAAAGGTGTGAACAATACTAGGCTGTTTATGTTCTTTAGCGATAAAGCTATTGAAGCTGCAGATAAAAAGGAGAAGGTCAAAAGACTCCATAAGAAATTTAAAAGACTAAGTGACTAAGAAGAAGTGTGCTGACTCTTTTCCAATGATGCTGGCAACGTTAAACCGTTACTGTGTTTACATCCCACCTTAAGTGATTGTCAAGGACTTAACTGGACTAATTTGTTGATAACTCGAATGCTCTCACCCTGTATTATATCTGTCAAATCTAAAATGAGTCTTGTAGCTTTGGATAGATTATTAGGGCTGTAATGATTTGTTGATTAATCTGCTATTTTGATCTATTAATTATCTAGGTTATTCACAGAGCAAAAATGTCAACATTTACTGGCTCTAGCTCCTCAAATATGAGCAAGAATGCAATATTGACCCCAAAAAATAGGACAAGATCAAAGCTTCTGCAGTTGTCGGTATACATGATAAAGTAAAAAGTTCGATGCCATTCACAAGAAACCACTGCTGTCTGTCAGTCAAAAAAATAAACAGAATACATGTATTAAACAATGAGGTTAATTAATGAGGTTAATTAAAATCAAAATCCAATCTTTCTATTTAAAGATACGATATTCAGATCAGGAGAAAAAGTCTGCAATCTGTAACTTCTCTAGTTAATATTGAGGTCAAATCTTGGTTTGGTGTCCTCAACACTTTTACCTGTCGAAGAGGCAAACAGCAGCGGATCGGGTTTCCCCTCAATGATAGCGTGAACCCTGGTTTTAGCCTGTAATGGCTCAGCATTCACAGTGATGCTACAATTGATCTGACTCTCAGAAGACTGAAGCCACTTCCCAGAGATCATGAGGAGGAGCACAATAACAAACACACACACACACATGCTGGAGCCGTCCCGTCAGGTCGTCATTACATTGGGTTGGAGCCACCTTTGTTTACCATCTACCCCCTTAAGGCAGAGTGACAGGTAAAGGATTGAAAAGTGAGGCATAGATAGTTGGCACTATGAACAGACAGAGATGGCCCTGCCATGCTCCAGTGGCCAGCTTCAAGGACAGACAGGCCCTTCAATATCACAGCCTCTGTGTAATTAGACAGTGCTCTGTCACGCACCAAAGAATTGCTCCTATTTGTGTCATATTAAACGCAGCATGGATATCCCCTACTGTGCTTTGCCATTGAGACCTAACGCAAAAGGGGAGCAAGGGGGGATTTGTACAAATTTAATTACATTCATAATTCGCCCATCTTTAGCTGTAATCACACAGGGTTAAGTTAAGTAAATCCACTTCCCAGCTAGCCACCCACGCCCTGCGTTTGCCACAGTAAGCACAGTCTAACGTCTGGTTTTTCAGGGGAATTTCATTGACAGCCTGAAAGTCTCAAAGTGAAAGTAAACATAGTTCTTGGTATCCTGTAGTGAAATATTAACAGCTGTACTCCTTCTACTGAAGTGCTGCATGCTTTGGTTTGAAGCACTGCAGCTCGTGTGTGTGTGTGTGTGTGTGTGTGTGTCTGCTGGTGTATGATACTGTGTCTGAGGCCACCTGCAGTGTCTCCAAAAGGCAGGGGAAAATCTGCCGTTGTGTACATCTTTGTGTCTCTGTTTTTGAGTCTTTGTGTGTCTGCTTGTGTGTGTTTGGTGCCCCTCACAGCCAAATCGCAGCACAGGCAGGCAGCCTTTTTTCGACGGAGTGGGAGAGGAATGAAGCAGATCAAACACAAGCCAACTAATCACAGACGCCGGCTAATTAGCGCAGTCCTCAAAGGGGAACCAGGAATGAGTGATGATTCCCCCTTATGAATTTCCCAATGACGCTGTGCCGTATGCCATCATGAATACTCAATGGTCACAGAGAGGAGAGACCAGAGAGGGTAAAGTGCAAAGATAGCCACCAGTCGTATGGCCTTGTTGTAATCTTATCATCTGAGAGCAAAAGGGGCTAAAGGCGCTCGAGATCTCTTATCAGCGTTTCAGTCATGTGAACAGGACAAACACCACTGCTGTCCCAGCCACACAGCCACCCACACACAAACACACACCAAAGTTTCATTTCAACATCCTCAAATTAGACTGCATGTACAGTTTCCCATTAAGGGATTTTTGGAGCGATTAAACCCCAAGTGCGGTGATATTCCAGCCTCCAGAGCAGAGCACAGGTTGATATTCCTTGTGCGCGTGCTCCGAGTGCTGATTAGCAGGCGGATCTGCCACGCTGATCCCAGATTTCCACAAGATCAGAGGGCGAGCTGTGAGCACGGCAACGGCTGGGGCGACCAATTACACGCGGGCTTCCGCACGCGCTCACAAGCGCACCCCGCCACACACACGCAACCACACGCCTGTCCAGAAACGGATTTCTCCCGGCTGAAGTCATCAAAGTGACGTGAACCCCCCATCACCACCCCGTCACCCTCATCTCCTCTTCTCATCTCAGACAAGAGGGCACCTGTCAGAGGATGCTCAGTTCACCAGCCAGACAATCCTCCCAGAGACCGAGACAGAACGAATTAACAGAGAGCCGATAAAGATTCTAATAAGTCTGTCTGAAGAAGCACAGTGCAAGTCTCATTTTGTCTCTATACATCTTAACATCAGGCTAAACATAGATATTCTAATTCTAGCTCTGGGCCTGGCTTTGAACAACATTGTGTCATTGGGTGGATAAACAACAACAACAACACAGGCATTCGCATCTCTCTCATTTTGCCAGATTTATGGTGGAACAATACCCCCCTCTGCCCTCTGCATTACTGCCATCAATGGCCAGCATTTGTTTCAGATGATTACAGTGTGACAGTTGGCATTCATGTGGCAGACAAACACACAGAGATTCCAGACATATTATTATACCGAAATCCTAACATGCTTTGAACGTTAAAAGCTGCATCAGGGATGCTGGAAAGTGAAAACGAATTGATGAGGCTACTCAGAGAAGACAAAACAGATCTGAGAATAAAATATTAAATTAAATTTGCCAATTTACAGTTGAGCAAAGGCGTAGCAGGGAACAAAAAGACATGTAGATAAATAAGAATATAAGAGACTTTGGTGGCGAGGCAGAGAGAGATACGGAGGGGTAGGGGGTGAGGGGGAGTGATGCTGCAGAGCAGAGCAACAGCTGCTGAGCATCACATCTGCTCCAAGTGGAGTCATCAGCAAACAGACAGACTGGAACCGACCCACTGAGGCAAGCCCCAGGGAGAGCGAGGGATGGACAGAGGAAGCGGAGGAGGGGGTTAGGCGAGGCAACGAGAGGACAAGATGAGAAGGATACAATTAAAGAGATGGAGGGTGGGAAAAAAAAAGATGAAAAGGAGATGGCAGTGCACAGAAGCAGAGAGAGCTTCTGCAACCTGTTACTCTCTCCCCAAACGGAGATGGGGGAGCAGGGTGGGGCAGGTTGCTAGATGATTTTGAAGGGAACAGGAAACCCGAATCAGTTGTTGTCCTTTTCTTTCTTCCCCCTTTACCCGCCCCCTTCTCACCCCTTCCCTGACATCCTTCCTCCATCTCTCTCCCGCCGTCTTTCTCTTCAGCGAGACTGACAGAACAAGAGAAGCCTGTGATAGCAAAGATGAAAGGCCTGTGAGGGAGGTGTGTGTGTGTGTGTGTATATGTTAAGGGTGTGTGACATGAATGAATGACCCCTCTTATCCCTTTCCCCCCCCCGCTGGAGCCATCCTGCCTCAACACAGTAGTAAAAAAAAAAGAAAAAAGAATACATACACTACAGGGGCAGTGCAGAGGTCACACAGCGGCATGCGTGTCTAGTGTGTACATGTGGTTCAAGTGTTTATTCTTACATCATGCTCGCACAACAGAAAATGAGACGCATCAAAAATCGCTCTAACAAGGCTGCCTCGGCATGAATATCATCTTGTGCCGAGCTTCACGCCCTGCAGTGTACACCTTCGGCCTGCGGAGAAGCCCCCCTGAGGAGAGGTAGGGACCCTGAGAAGTACACATTGTTCATTCATGATAGCAGCCGCTGGCAGCGAGGGCAACCCCGTAGCAGAGTAAGCGATGTCATTTGGCAGCAAATGAAGGGGAAAGAGCAAAGCAGTTTATGCTAGCATCTCTCCGAGGTCTCACAACTAGCTCTAACATTAAGTTAGCCTGGGCGCAGGACAAAGCTCAGTTTGTGTTCACGTCTCTGCATGGTGGAATAAACATAGCTGCTGCTTCACAGTTTCCTTCAGCTCGCCGTCTCCTTTCCTCTTATCTCGCCCTCCTCCGTTGTCACCCCCGCTGCCTAAAAGAACAATCTACTGACGCAGCATGCCCTTCCAAAATATTTACTCACTCAGTATTGGCTGAATACAAAGGCCATTCTCTCACTCCCTCTGATGTCTAACATTCAAACAAACCCTGCACCCACATGCACTTGCTGACTGCACCTGCTCTGGATCACACTTTTCCTCTTGTTACATTGTGCATGGCCACACACACACACACGTTTGCTGTGGGGATTCCACCCATCCTAAACCTTTCATCTGGTTCATTCCTTTGAATGATCTTGAAGTTGGTGAAGAAAAACAAGTAGGCTATAGCAGCAACAGCAGTCACCCCACCTTGCCTGCGGCAGGGAGTGTGTATGCGCTGCTCACATCCTTGCACACACCCCTCTGATTCAATACCCCTGACACGGTCTTAACACCTTTTTCCTGTGCAGCTTGTGCCCGTCTTTCCTCTTTACCTCTCTCCTTCTCCTATCTCAATCTGTCACCTTACATTCTCCCGTCGGTCCTCCTTAATCTTTTCCTCAATGCTTTTCCTTTCTGCTAACCACTTTCCGAAGCAGCTTTTCCAACTAATCCAACATTTTCTGTTTTTAGCAAGCAAACCCAAATATAAGTTCATTAACAATCAAGTGCTGAAATCAGTTGCAGTGTTGCAAAGCTCTGGATTTTCATTCTTGTTCATTAGCATATGTTTGAAAACCAAGTCTAAATGAAATGATCAGAGATGATGATGAACTACAAACAAAGACCCAAAATTATTCCTATGATGTGGCTGTATGTCATGCTTGTTTTTAATGTGTTGCATTTGTGATTTTTTTAACTAAGCTCTTAAAATAGATGCAAATGAATAGAGAGTTAGAGAAAGCCTGGGCGCCCAGAGTAATGACACGGCCCCAGGGTGCCTCCTGTTTTCGGGTGATTGTTCAAGAACTCCTATGGGGGAGCGCATGCTAATAAGTAATAATGTTCCATCAAAGTGAAATGTTGCATTGAGTCTTCTGTCTTGTTGCTCTAAAGTATCTTGACTACTTCCCAGCCTTCCCATCCTCCTCACTGATAGGGGATGTGGTTCCATGGGCTGCACCTGTGTCTCATTACCGCCACTGATGGTTCAGGAACAGGCTTCTCTCTCCTCTCGCCATTGTGCTCTTGCGCTTTTCCTCCCTTTAGCTACTGCCAACATACATTTACCTCTCACAGCACGGCCTGCACTCGCTTCTTCATGCTCATCTCACTGCATGCCATTCCCATAATCTCTGCAGCTCTGTTTCTCCTGTCGCTTCTGCCATTACAGACTCAGCACAAGTGGGATTTGGGGTTTGATCTAATGATTTTGTGCTAGACTGGCTTGTGCCTCCAATTCGTCAGGAAGTCTTCCAAGCAGCCTTTCACTTGAACGGGACCGGCACCACTTTTTAGCACCCCAATTAATCTGCAGAGTAATCTTGATTAATCAATGTCATTGTTAGGTTTGCAAAATGTCTGCTTGTTGAGTATCACTAACGGTCCAAAAGCCACAGACATTCAATTTACTATCGCATCAGACACAGAAAAGCAGCCGATCCCCACAAATGAAAAGCTAGAACTAGGAAGTGTTTGGCATTTTCACTTGAAATCAACAAATCATTTCAGCTCTAGATATTTCTGACACATACCGTATTTACTGATATGGCACAGCTATTATACAGCTCAGTGCATGGCTGGTTTTGTTACTTCCCCAACAGACACAACAACAGACTGAGAAAGGGTTTAAGATTATCAAAGCATCAAGTGCTTACTAGTTCGAGTTGAGATAACCATGTGTGGAAAATGTAGAAGCAGAGGCAAATAGCACTTAAGTTCACTTGTTTGGACAGTTTATCACCTCAGCCCGAGTACTGTTGTAATATTTCAATCTGTATGTTCTGTAATATGTCAGGCTACAGACTCGCTGTGCTGAAATGTACTTGCTGTTATGATATATGGCACAGTAAGCAGCTTCACTGCTGGACTCCACCTCCTCCGCTCTCTCAAGTCGTGTACAGTAATACTGTACTAATTCCAGGGAAATGTATTTTTATACTGCAATGAAAAGATTTTTTTAACAATCATGCATTGTATTAAAGATGCTTTACATTTTGTGCTGTATGTTTGTCAGCCATTTTTTCTATTTCATATCAAAGTGTTTGTTTTCTACCAACAGTTCTTAGATGGAAAGTCTCCAATAAACAAATAAAAATAATCATATGTATTTAGCTGGAATCCAATTAAAGTGTCACACTGAAATCAATTCAGGTTTGCGACTTCCATAGAAATCCAGTCTATTATTGAAATATGCATTAAATATGTAATCAAACTGGCCCAACTATGATATCATAGCCTATATCTGATTCCTATCAGGCCAATTAACCCTAGTGTCAGCATTAAATGAATAAGTAAAAACTCAAGTGCATTCATTAGACTTGACAAATGAATGCAATACCGATGGAAATTAAACAAGTCTTAAAACCCACTACTGGTGGGGGAAAAGTACAGTCAAATATTAGCCTTCATGGCTTCAGAGACAACTTGCTCCAGAGTGTGATGGCTTCACAAGATGAGCTGAGGGGAGTGAGTGGCTATAAGCATTAGAAGATCGCGGACCGGCTCCCTCCTACGCTGTGCATATTAATTCTTCCAATGCAGCTAAGCTCAGCTTGTCACACGTTGACACTGCATAATTATGTCATCTACAAGGGATGAGCTTTTTAAAAAGGGCAGACGTTTGGTGCGGCAGAGTGCCTGTGTAGCTGGTGGGGATCTATGTTCTATAATGTCAATATACGTCTAAAGAATGTAATTTTTTAGCTCAATAGGACCTTTAAGGCCACATTATGGAAATAATATTAGACTTATGGGTACCAAAGGGAGACTATTGAGGTGAAGAATGAGCTCTCTGAGGTGAATATCTTAATATAGCTGGCAAGTCTTCCACAGGAGGACCTTTTTAAAATAAACGAAGCAGCCAATTCTTTAAGTAGCATCCCGACAGACAGGAGCGTCCAGCAAACGCCCAGATTCCCTCACCCGTGGCCTCTCCCCATCCATCAATCCATTCTGACAGCCCTACCTCCATCCCTCTCTATGTAAATAAACAACAGCAAGATGAGGGGAGGAGCAGAGAGCGAGGGGAGGGGGGCGGGAAATCAAAGTAGGACACTCAAACCTGAGACAAACAGGCCGAGTCAAGTTCAGAAAAGGAAGAGTGACATGGGTGGGGTGTGTGGGTGTGTAACAGTTGAACGAAGAGGAGGAGGGGGAGAGAGACCGGAAGCAAACTGAAAGTGCTGAGATGACAACGGGAGTAGCAGGAGTAAGAGAGTCATCTGGAAGGAATGAGGAGGAGAGATAAATTGGAAGAGAGGAAGGGAACTGACTGGCACAGGGATGACAGCAAAAAGAGCGGACACACGAGAGGGAGTCATGTAAAACAATGCAGGGGAGGATAGAGGAGGGCAGCATGGAGGGAAGCTATAGGAATCTATAGAAGATCATCTATGGCAGATAAAGCAATTTGGTGGCAAAAGTAAAGAACAAAATGGAGAGTGTGTCAGTGGATGATTAAGAGATTGAGATAAACAAATGAACAAGGGGAAAGTTGGTAGGTGGAGCCTGAGGGACTTCTATTTAAAACCAGAACAATTGAGAACTCTTGCGTTAGTTTTCACAAGCAGAGGAACCACATCTTCTTCCTCACCCCCCACCCCACCCCCCATTTTCCTGAGGCTGTGTCTATTTAAATGCGTGTTTAAACAGCGAGTGCTACTGCTCTAATCACGGCTGGCATCACAGCCCATTCCCTCTCTCCTTCTCCACCCTCTACCTTTCCCACCCCGCAGCATGCAGCCTTCTTCTGTCGCTCAGACCCTGCGCACACCCGGCACACACTCGTGTGTGCACCCTTCATGACTGTGCCGTGCCAGAGATAAATTCATGAATCACTGGTGCACGAATCAGCCGCGAGCTTGTTGCAAGAAGAGGAAAGTGGGAAGAGAGGAAAAGGACAGAAGTAAGCGGTAAAAGTGTTTCCTTTAAAAGCTTTTTAAAAAGGTGGAAGGTTCAGGAGATGGCTCCCAGCAACCTGAGGGAGCAAGCACACACCCAGAGGGCCTCTGTGACAAGTACTAGTCAGCAGTGAAGATACTCTTTCCCGCTCCTCTCTCATCCCCTCCCTCCCGGCTCTTCCTAAAGAGGGCAAGATAGAAAGCCAAAACAGCAAGCAGCCAAATAACGAGCAAGTGTCTGATATATGCATGGCGTAAACATGCCTATCGCATAGGAACTGTCAAATATCTGACTTTCTGCACACAGATGCCCTTTGAGGAGCTTATCAAAGCCCTGCGTGCCAAGAAAATCTGTTTAGAAGGCACCACAGTGGTCCATCTGCACAACAACAAAAAAGCCCCTCCATCAGCCTCCATTTCAAGAGAAACTACCCAATCATCTCTTGTTACACAGCCACTTTCCCTCTAGGGCCACCACTCAAAGGCAGGTCTGTCCATTGATACAGGTGTGGTGCAGAGGGAGGAAAGGGAAGGGGGAGGGAGGACAATAGATGGCCTTTTCAATGATCTCCCTCAGCTCACCTGGATTAGAGGGGTAGAGCGTGAGGGGAGGAAGGAGGAGGAGGGTCTCTGAGCTTGGGCTGAGAACAATAGTGTCTCTGTTTTCAGTAACACCAAGTGCATCATTCTGTCTAGCAGCAGCCAGCTGATTGCATGGAGTAAAAACAACAGCTCGAGGTTGCTGCTGTTGAATGCCAAATTCTTCTTGTGCAAATGTTAACTATACCTTTAGAAATGTATTATCAATGTGTTAACCAAGACAAGAAAATAAGGAACATGTACTTTTGCAAATGTATTAATGGCCCAAACCTGAAAACAATGTTTCCAGGCTGCAACTAATAATTATCTTTTCATCGGGCAATTGTATTCTGAATTGAATCATTTTGTCTTGTCAGACAATTGTGAAAAAAAACGTTGCAATATCCCAGAGCCCATGGTGACATTAAAAGCAGAGAATAACTACATTTAAGAAACTGGCAGCAGACGTTTGCTTGAAAAGTGCAAACAATCAATTATCAAAATTGTTTTCCATTCATAAATGACTAATCCATTAAACCACTAATCATTTCATTGCTCCTATATTGTTAAAAGGTTAAAATACTGACTCTTTTAGACTGTATTATAGAGGAACAACAGTTATATGCATTGTAGAATTTTTTTAAACCTATCTGGGTGTGTATGAACAATTATTTGCTACTCTGGTAACCTTTTTGTTGGTTTATCTGTTTGAAACATGGGTCAGATAAACAAATGTAGATTTATAGTTATACTATGCATATTTAGCTTTCTTCAAAACATTTGTATTGTATCGCTCAGACAATCTCACCAAAAAATGAACATTAAGAGCCACAAAGCTACTTTTATGTTGTTGTATTAAATTGTACCACACTGAACACTGTGAATTAACCCTTCAAAATGTAACACCCTTTCAACTTCAGTGTGAGATTCTTGTTGGATGAGTCAAGCTATATTACTGGCCTAGTAAGTGCCTGCGGGGGAGATGAGTGTGTAACAGCATCTAGCAGCAGGGGAGTGGACATTGCCAGCCTGATCCAAGCACTGCACGACAGGTTAGCACTGCTGAAATGAAATAAAACCCTGCATCTGTTTCCATTTGCACCTGTCTTACCGCTCATGCGCTCACACGCTTACTTAACTTTGTTCCGTCGCTTCCCCTTTCCTGTCCTCCGTACAGTAATCAAGTGATTCAACCATCAAATCCATGAAAATTGTGCACATGTGTCCGCAACATATGTACTGTACCGCATATGGTTGTGCTCTGTGCGTGTGTGTGTGCGTTTGCGTGTAAGAAGGTGGTGGTGATGAGGGTTGTTCTGCAGCCTGGGCGAGGGAGAGCAGTGAGATAATCGGGGTGGGGTGAAACACTGTAAACGTGTCACAGCAACTTAACCTTCAAAACATGCCCACTAGGTTGGAGTGGGAGGACGTGTTCTGGCCATTAGAAGAGAACGAGGGAGAGGAAGAAAAGTGTGTGAGAGAAAGAGAGAGAATGATTGATGTGTAGAAAAAAAAAAAAAGAAACACAAGACCTCGTTAGGTGAGGTTGGAAGGTACAGAGTCCTGCAATACAAATGTGTGTGGGGGGGGGGGGCGGGGGCTGTTAAGGAAAGGAGAGTGAGAGACAGAGGGAGCAAATAAACGAATGAGAGGGAAAGTAGCCTAGGCAGTTTGGATAGGCTTAAAGAGAAACTCTGAGGGTGACATAGGTGGAAGAGACAACTAGGGAATTGGACAGTGGGACAGGGAGATGACGAAAGCTACAGAGGAGCAGGAGAGAGGGAGAGCGATTAAGGGAAAGAGAGTAAGAGGATAGAGGAGAGCAACAGACATTGCAATTACAGAAGCAGAAACGAGGGATTGATGACTGAGGAAAGAATAACAAAGAGCAGGACGAGAGGAGGGAAAGAGATACAGTAGGAGACAGCAGTTCACTGAACAGATGGACCAATTATGCGGACCAAATTACAGAGAGATGGAAGTCGGAGCATTAGTAGAAAACGTAAACAGAGGAAGGCAGAGAGGACAGAGAAAGACTGAATCAAGATGGAGGAGTGGGGGTTAAGGCACGAATGTGACCAGGGGAGAGTGACAGAGGGAGCAAGTGGCCGATTAGAGAGCAGGCAATCAATTGAACAGATAAATGAGACGAATCACTTTAACGAAGGAGGACCTGCTCTCCCCAAGAAGCCACACCAAACAAACCCTGGCACACCTTGTTGACAAAACACAGGCCTGATAACTGAATAAACCTGCTGCCACTATTTGACCAAGGCTCTGGGGACCAATGACGACAGTGGTGCCTCTTAATCAGCGTGGCGGCACATTTTTAAACCAACAAGTAAAACACTGATATCGGTGGCAAGAACACTGCTTGTGTTGTGAAACACAAGAACACTCTCCACATGCGTTCATGAAAAATACACCTGTTATGCACTATCTGGGCGATGGCGTATTCAGTTTTCTTATCTCATATTTCTGAGATGATATCTGTGTAAGAATACAACATTGTCTTTATATTACAGTGTGTAATTTTACCCCGTTCCTCAGATAAGTCGGCCGGGATCAGAAGGAAAGATGACTGAATAGAAAGCAGTTGGTGTGAGGAAAGTTTCTGGGGAGCACAACTCTATATCCAGCTCCCAGAACCCTAACAAGACCCGGTTGCACCAAATTCAATTTCCTCCTGTAGCCTGCCTGTCCACTGCCTCTGATAAGTATGAATTTGACATGACCTTGTCAAAGTCAGATGTGATGAAGATGCAGCATGTCTGTCTCTCTCACTCTCTGTGTGTGTGCTTGGCAACACAAATTGACAAAATATCTATAATGTTGTAATGTATAATATACCATTATATATAATGTATAATAGTAAAACGTGGATTAAAAAGGAGCAAAATGCGTGAAAATAGATGCAGAAGAGGTAGTAACAAGCTCCACATTTCATAAAGTGGGGGCAGAGAGGACACAGGGAGGGATTAGCAGAGGAGGAGGGGAGAGAAAGATGTTTCATGGTGCTGTCATGCCGGCGAAGCGAGCCCTAAATGTTTTCAATATCACATAAGGGCACTGCATCATCCACCATTCAATATTGGATCAATAACGCAAACCACCTTCCACCTCGCAAACTACACTTAGACACATTAAGGTGACTGCTAATGAGCTGCAGTGTGCATGTGCAATGTGTGTGTGTGTGTGTATATATGAAGGGACATGCTAAGGAGGACAGTCAAGGGCCTCGGTGCTGAGTTGCACAGAGATCTGCTGAGTGCACTGTGGGGAGGATTTCAGAAATAAAAGAATGTGACAAAGACAGAAGAAAGAGGAGAAAGATGACGGCACAGGTCAGGTAACGAAAATAAAAAACGAAAGGTTGCTTGCAAGCAGTCCTTATCCGGCCACGATGGAAGACTGTTTGGCTGTTAAACAGGGGTCTCATGCTTTAAGAGAGGGAGGGGAACAGGGGAGGGAGGTGCGACTAAATTACAAATGAGCTAATAATTCTTGGTCTTCCTGGTTCACTCCCTCGCACACTTTTTTTTTGTGGAATTCCGCCTCATTTGCCAAGACGCTGCGGTGTGGAATTTGAAAACGTCGACATCCTCGACCCCCCCACTCACCGCTCTGCTCCTCCTTTCGCTGCTCCTCCTCTGTGATTTTAGCACAGCGGGGTCACAGAGTCACCTATCTCCTGAGTCTAGTTAATTAAGGGGATTTTATTTTAAAGAGTTTGGCTGCCTTTCAATGCATCTTCAATTGGAATCACTGCTCATTCTCCACATTGGTTGAGCTGGAATGGGTTTGACCTGCATCTCCCTAAATTCAATCTGGGGTTTGTTAAACATAGGAAAATGCAGATTTGGCAGAATTTATCTTGACTAATGGTGTGGAAATGTGTGTGTGACTGACTGAAAAATTGCCTTATAGCATTTTTATACAAGATAAGCTGCTGGCATGCTACTCCTGCAAATAGTACAGTCTTAAAAAACTCTCCATTATCTGGAAACATGGGGGTGGTTAGAGTACATTATAGAATGGTCTCTTGCAGTGTGTGAGTTAATGCCCGCAGATTTGATGTAGATAGCAGTTTAACCCAACACCTCTGCCAAGAATACCCTCGACCCCAGCACAGTTGTGTTTTTGGAAACCCCTCAGCTGCCCATATTCATATTAATGACATTTGGCATTCCTCCTAAGATGAGGATTTCTGCTCATTTTTTCTCATTTTTTTCTTTGGATCAGATGGGACCGACTCCAGCTGTCTGGGAACCCTGGGAGCCAAACACAAACATCCCTGTGGGGGGGTGGGGGGGGGGCATCTATCCAACATAAACATGAAAAAAAGAAAGATTTTTTTTTAAAAAGCATGTTCTCAGATCTGATGTCTGCAGAAGATAACAGGGTCGCTGATGAGGATGATACACCACTTGCTGAAGGAAACGGTAACGCACACATACACTGTCATTCTGCGATGTGACGGCTCCTCCTTATTAGTGTAAAGTCATCTGACTTACAGCGCAGCCTCAGGTTACTGCCCTTATTAATCACCAGCTGTATGTGTACGGGTGTATGTGTGGGGGTATACAATCAGATGTGTTTATGGTCCAATAAAGTGGCCTAAAATGCAACAAGATGCAGTGACTCTTGCTCATCGACCTCCCTCTTCAGATCCATCCATCCTGTCTAATAATATTTGCCAAGTCAACAATAAACCTGATGGATCCTTTGTGCTTGTGGTCACTGGTAATGAAAAGTCTACAGAGCAAAGCAATTTCACTGAAAGTCATTTATCAAAATATCTGTATATTTTTAAAAAAGCACATAAGATGTTGAGGATCAACATTATTGTAATCAATATAGCTTTCATGTAAAAGGTTTTAAAAATGAAAAGTGCCTGCTGCTGAAATGCTTTCAATACATCTATTAAAAAGCTTTCCATTTGTTGCTAGTTTATTGTTTGATAAGAGGTACTTCATTTCTAGGCAGCCATTAAATATTGCCTCTAAACTGAAATCACTTTTCCCCCCTATAGTGTACCTGGCGAAATAACAAGTGATAATAGAATGCTGTCTAAATCATTATGTTCATTTGGTGAAATGCCAAATATTTGCTTCAGTCATTCTACAATTTAGTTATTTAAAATTAATGGGGCCACATTTGCCACAAAGTGTTCATGTAGACACACACATGCTAGCTTGGTATCACTCTCACATCTCCATTAAGCTGTAAATTCAAGCACAGTTTTATGTCTGAATCAACGAACTCTTAATGGTGATTATAAGGGGGAGGAGGAGGTTATTGATGTGTCATTTAAACAGGAGGGCCCCTTAGTGTGTGTGTGTGTGTGTGTGCGCGCGCACGTGTGTAATAGCACATGCTTCAACGAGACTTTCTTACACACAGACACACTCACCTGACCTTTTCAAAATCCGTCTGACATTTACAGGGCCGGTGCGAAGGGGCGAGGACAGCTAATTTACATAATGATAGGACCTAACCGTGACAGCCATTAACACAAAAACCAAACCAAGACCGAAGCCCCACGTTTCACTGAGACTAATGAGATACTAAGGACTTAGTTTTTACTTCTTTTATTATGGCGGGGGGCTCCAGTCACGATCCATCAACTACATTCCTCTTAATAGACAGTGTGTAATGCTTTGTCTCTGTTGTAATGATGAATGGTCCGGGATTACACTGTTCAAACAGAATCTCTCCATGTGGAGGGAAAAGGCTAATAGTTGGAGCTGTTGCGCAAGAAGGACTGCCAAAAGAAACATCACTTCATCAGAGTTAGAGATACATGTGGGAGGATCGGGTGTTGGGAAAAAGCGGGAAATTTGCCAGCATTTTCCCAAAAAGTCATTGCAACATTAGCTGGTGTGACTATGTCGAATGACAAAAAATGCAGCTCTGGCTGACAAGAAATCCTACAGCCATGGTGACAGGCCATGTTGAGGTCACGTGTGGTTTATCTTCCCGTCTGTCTGCATGTTGTTCCTGTCATAAACAGCATGGCCTTCAGACCAAAGAGAGATGGGGGAGAAAGGCCGTCTGAATAAAACAATGACTACCGCCACTCAAACAAAAGCACTGGAGAAGAGAGAATGAAAGATAGCCGAAAATAAAAAAAGAGACAAGAACAAGGCCCTTGTATGTAGGGGTGGGGGAGGGAGCGAGGGATGGCGGGAGAGAGGAAGGTTTCAAGTGGCGGGTGGGAAAGAGGGGAGGTGGGGCGTTGCCTGTCTTAATCAGTCGCTGCCCGTTAAGTTTTCGAAGCCAATCCCGAAACTCCGGCTACAAACCCGGCGCACTACAGCAGGGTGAAGCATCAAGAGGAGCTTTGCATCTGAATTGGAGTTGCAGGAGGCTTTCAGGTACACAAACCAACAAACACTGCTTCATTTTTGGGCAGAGAAGGAAGCAGCGCTCTACCCCGGCCCCGACCCTGCATACCCACCCGTTTCTCAGGCAGCCACCCAGCCGGCCACCCCCTGCACGCACACGGCTTACTCAGCCATAAAGACAATGCTGCCATAGCCTCGTGAACCCCCACCCCCAACTCCCCCTCACGTAAGCCCACCCCTCTTCCAATAAAAACATCTCCATGGTAATGGGCCAAGCCTTTCTGACCCACATCCATGGTCCCTCACAACCTTGACTTGGGGGGTGGGGGTGGTATTATAGTGTAATTTCAGAGCTTAAACTGGACCCCCACCTGCCAGCTTCGATTAAGTTTTTTAATAACTGTAGCTTCTGTAGTATTTTTTTAAAATACAGAAGCCTACCTTGATTAAAACCCCATCCATGTTGAATTTATACATTACAGCTAGGCCGCATTAAACTGAAAACTTTGCAGAGAATTAAATCACTTCTCTCACTCTCAGACAGAGGAAGGAAGATGGAGGTAAGTGGTTGTTGTCAGAGCTTGAGAGGAAATAAGGGAACTAAAAATGCTAAGTAGACAAGTGAAAAGTTGCAGCTCTGTGCAGTTGTAGCTTAAGTTGCACAGCTTAACGACTGCCCAAAATGAAGTCAGGGGTATGCTTTGAAAAACCGACTTAAATGAAAGAAAACTAGAAACGGTGTTTTTGCTTGTACTGGTTAAGTATTGCATTTTTTTCCCTTGCTCATAAATATGGAAAACCTCTTGTTTTGTCCCCCCACCCTTCACTTGTCTCCGTCCCCTAAGAGCACTTCATGTTCTGTAAAATGAAATTTGACAAAAAAAAAGGTCCACTGCATGAATAAGTCAGAAGAGAGACTGTGCTTATGATTCGAACACAACAATCAACTACATTACTCTGCTGAAAATGTAAACTGTGACGTTGGATTCAGCCCTACATTCTTGCCCCAATTACGGCACAAAACAAATAGCTGGCCTAGCCGGGAAACAGAAGAAGAAAAAATGTTGAACTGGTTTCATGCCACACACATTCATATGTTAATAAGGGAACTGCATGCCAGGAATGTTTCCTCTCCTTTTGTCGGCCTACACACTGTGGCAGTGGTTAGTGGTACCTGTACCTCAAGTAGACCGGAAAACACATGAATTATTCACTTGTGTATAACCAGGTTGCCACGGAGGCAGAGGTGGCCTGTTACCTTGTTGAACTAACTTATTACGGAGGCCCCACGTCCGTGCTGAATGAAAACTGAAAGAAGGAAGCCAGACTAAACTATTTGTCAGCAGGGAACATTATGAAGTTTCAGCTGTGACGCCCTCTGTTAATCTCAGTGTACATTGAGTTTCCGAGCCCATTTTTCTCAACTGAACTGTTACTAATAGAGGATGATGTGCGGACAGAGGGAAGACTAGGAGGCGGGGGGGGGGGGGGGGGGGGGG
>JAVQJL010096091.1:0-20149 GCA_036024295.1 Nannoperca obscura
GTGCTTTTCCTTCAAAAATAAGGACATTTCAATGTGACCCCAAACTTTTGAACGGTAGTGTATATATATATATATGTGTATATGTATGTATATATATGTGTATATATATATGTGTATATATATGTATATATATGTATATATGTATATTAGGTCTCTGCTACTGTTACTGCGTAGTGTTATCATGTACCTGTCTCTGACCTGTCTGCCACACAGAGGATGAGGTATGTGTGTGATATGTCTAGCCCATTAGAAATATTTGGCTTCAGAATCATAGAGTTGAGGAGGGTGAGAACACATTTGGAATTCAAATCTGTGTTAAAACCTAGTGTATGTGAGTGTGTGTGTCTGTGTGCCCTCGTGGGCACACGGCGGTTCATGTCTACCTCTCCCATTCACTCCCAGACCTCTTACATCTCAAATCCAACACTATCTTGTTAGGCATTATTCAAATACTTAAACCCAGATAGCCCAAGCGTCCTCCAACCTATTTATTTCATCTGATGGGGGAGCGCTTTGCACCGCCCGGCCCTGTGGAAGGCATGCGGATTGAGTGTGAAACCTCTCGCAGAATATCAACTGCTGCATCTCAAGCATCTTCTACCCCCAAATCCCCACACTGCCTTAAATTACTTTTTAGACAACAGAGATCCCAAGATGACAAAAAAAATGTAATTCTTTGCACTACAAAAAAATACAATGGCTGGCAGTAAAGATGAATGGACAATTTTTTTCTGTTTTGGTGTTTTGCAGTCTATGTTTTCGGTGACGATTCCTTAAACTAACTCTAATCTGTGACCCCAAACATTTGGTAGTTCTTGGTTCTCATACGCAAGGATGAGTTGTTGTTTTTAGTCTTGCATTATAGTGAAAATGTCTTGGTTAGGTTTAGGGTAAAGATCATGGATCATCGACGTCATGGTTACAGATAACCAGGTGGTTAAGGGTTAGGGGACGATTGTGGTCATTCTGAAAAGAAAAAAACAACAATAACTGTAAGAAACTGGATGCAACCCATCCATCCAGCCTGGCCTCCTCCCTTTTGTGCACAACAGCACCTGCCGTCATTGCTGTGCCTTGTCACTTGAACGTACACGTGTCATTTTGGGTCACAAAACAAGTGATGCTGTCGTTGCGTACCAGAGTGCAGGCGCCTATAGCTGCATTGTGGGATTTTTTTAGCGTTAATGTTGCTGGTCTGTTCATAATGTTTGTTTTAACTTACGGGTATCTGATTGTTAAATGCATTTATTTGAAAACTTCATCATGATTGCGATCAGAGAACACCATATAACTGATCCAAGCCGCATGTAAAGACATAGATTAGCCTCGATCTTCTACATTATTTTCAAATTGGAGCAGAGAAGGATTGCTGGAGAATTTGAACCTAAACACAATTAAAGCTACACACTAATAATCTAACATGTTTCTCAACAGCTTCATTTCATCATTGTGTATCCAGGACTGAACTCATGATTTTAATATAATTTTTTATGAGATTTCACTTTGTAATGAAGTATTAGATTAAAGTTACCTGGGCTCACTCAATTTTTGGCTGGCTTGGTTTGTTGGCACAAATTAAATTTTTACTTGAAATGCTGATGATTTACATTTCTGAGGCCTTACAACTTGTAATGTCTATATAGGCCAAAGAATCTAATTTGATAGCGCATGTCTGTTAAGTGTGTGCTCATGGATGCTGGTGTGAACACCTGACAGTGAAGGCATTTATCCATTTATCATCCTCTCTTCCCCTGTTCTCCAGAGAAAGAGGGACCAGAGAACACAAGTAGGAGGACCAGACAGACAGACAGACAGACAGAAAGGGTGTTTGGGCACCCATTGGTTTTGCAATTACACCTACACGGTTGCAGGCACGTTTGTGTAATGCACTCTCTTCTCAGTTTCACACGGGAGAGGGTGCATTATGGGAGAATGAGAACCATTGTGCTGGTTAGACTGCAGTGCCACCCTAGGGCGACCCGGCTAAGACATTTAACAAAAGATGGTGATTGAAAAGGTGAGGGCGGGTGATGCAGGTGGATGTAGGTATAAAAACGAGAGGAGGAGAGAAGGATGACAAGAGAATGGAGACATTATGATTCTAGTTGACTGATGCAGGCTTTTTTGCTGGTCAGTCTTTGTTTAGTATTCCATCCCTCCTTTCTTAGAGATACAATCAGGAAATGTGGGGAGAGAAACGTATAAAATCCTTCCCCCGGTCGTTGCAGTTATAAGGTTAAAAGTGGTATTGATGAAATTAAACACTATAATGAGAAACTAAAACTCTCCATGGAATGCAAGACCGTCTTAGATGGGCTAAATTAACAAGTCCGAATGTTATGATAATAAAGCTATTGTAAAAAAAAGTTTGCCTGTTTCCCTAATTTTGGCACAAAATGAGCTTGTATTCATAATCAGCCCTGGATCGATGCTACCAGAGAAGGCTTTGTTAAACTACATTTTTTTTTCTTTAAAAATGATGACTTTTCCTCCTCAAAATCACAACTTTATTCTCTAGATGTTACATTTTTTCTCAAAATATTACCACTTGACTCTAAATTAAACACGTGTTGTGTGTTTTCAAACGCAGACAAAAAGGATTTATGGTTATTAATACAGACCAGTTGAAATACTGGAAGCCTGTGACTATGAAGAGGAGTCATCATGTCCACCCAACTCTGCTCTGTACTTGTTCCACTCTTTCTGTCTCTCTGTGTTCAAACTGTAGCACAAATATCACTCCATTTTATTTTTACTGCAGGTGGGTGTTTTTTTCAAGTGTGTATGGCACCTACTGCTGTGCTCACTTGCCCATAGCCAGTCGTGTGTGTGTGTGTGTGTGTCTGTGTGTGTGTGTGGGTGTTTGTGTTCAATTCCCAATCTCTGAGGTAGGACAAATACGAAAGTTTAGGAGAGGCGCCTCCGTCTTCTTCCCTTCCGTCTCTGTTTTCTCTCTGTCCAGGTGAGACACTCCAAACAGTGTCCAAACTCCAGACAATCCAAACAGCTGATGTGAAACTTTCCATTTATCTGTGGAGGAATGCAGATCTGTAGTCAGACTGAAAGCGCAGCCTGTGCAGCCAGGAGTCATTTGTGCATCTGCATTCATTTGCGTATCACTCTGTTCTTATGCAGTGGCAATTAGCAGTTAGGTGTGTGTGTGTGTGTGTAATTCTACAGTATAGGTGGTGTGCCTGATGTATTACTTGTAAAACTCAGGCCTTTGGGACGCTCGATTGAGTTAAATGCTCCACTATATTCATGTTAAAGCTGGATCAATAGATGCTATTTTTAGCTTTCCTTACCCCCCACTCCCACACCTCCTCTCGCTTCCATCCCTCTGTCTCTCCCGTCCACGCTCAAAGCGTGCGTACTGGCTCCCCCTCCCACATCCCGCTGCCAGTGTTGGGAGCTCACACGCATCGACCTCTCTCTAATAAGTTGCCGCAAGCCTCAGCAGTTCTGCACCTCCGTCCGCCCCCTCCCTCGGAGGCAGAGAAAAAGAGGGAGAGGGAAAGGGAGAGGAAAAAACTGTCGGGGTTTAGCTCCCATAAAGTGCCGCAGGGCCATGCCACTGCACTAGGCTCAGGCATGTGAGAGCTGTGACTGATACACACCGACACACACACGCACACAAGCTTTTTCCAGATTCAGCCACCGTCTGATACATTGTCTGGCTTTGCTGTGCTGTAGTTTTGAACAACACAAGTTGTGATAAGAGGCGCAAAATCACACACACACACACACACACACACACACACACCCACAGATAGATATATATATATATATATATATATATATATATATATATATATCTGTACTCCCACTACCTTGGAAGCACCTTGCTTATGATGCAATGTGTCTATGCTCATTGTGATACATACACACACACACACACACACACACACACGCACACACTGATATGAATGTGGACATTGGTCGCTGTATCAAATTCTGTAATGGCATCGACTGATGAAGATTAGCCAGTGTTAATATCTCACAGTTAAACAGAGAGGTTAACCTGGCAGTCAACTGTATTTTTAACCATGGACACACACACACACACACACACACACACAGATAATACACACCGCCCAACCCCTAAGACTGCTGCATATCTACTGTTAGATACATATGAGCACAGCCCAGGTGCCCTTGAGCAAGGCCCTTAATCCCGGACTACAATAGGTCAGACTTGTTTTGTATTGAGCAGCTTCCTGTGTCTAATTGTGAGAACAGGGGAGGGTGTTGGAAAACAGTGTGATGTCCCCAGCAAAACTGAATAAACAGAGAAATCATGCACATTATCTACTTCAGTACACACACTTCAGCTTTATAGGCCTTAAGGATAGATTTCCTTTACTTTTCCCCCATTTCATTAGCCATGTTAAATTGCATATAGGCTGATGTTCGGTGTTTTTCTTGTTTTCAATTGCAGGTAGCCTTAAAATGGTGTTCAAATTTAAATTTGGCTGTGTGAAACCTGCAGGGATTCATGGATTCATTCACAGTAGAAGACGAGGTCTTTTATATTTTTATTTCAGGTGAAGTAACTGGTAAATATGGCATTAGATGATAAATGAAAGCACCAGAGCAGCTCTTTTCATCGCCTCTTGGTTCCTTTGGTTTTAGCTAGATATCTATGAACAGTTGGATTTATCTAATGTTGTTTTAACATGGATTCTGAAGGTTGATCCAGTGAATGAAATACCTGACATGTAGTTACTTTGTTAAAACCAAATATTCTGCTCATCATTTGCATCAATTGTCCCCCAAACCCAATGGATACATATGCACAGATGACTCAGCCCTATGTTGGACTCTGCAATGAACTAAAAATGGGAAATGAATCTGACAGATAACAGTAGCATGTAGAGGATGATGATGTAATCTGCCTACAGAAAGCATTAAAGATTATGTAGCAAAGACAAGAGTTCTGTCCGCTGCTGCCATGTGATATCTCACACTATTGTGTGTGTATGTGTGTGTGTGTTGCAGTACTTGACTGAACTGAGAAACATTAATTATTATTTGTAATGATGAACTGTTTTTCTTGACCTCTGTCATAGACCCTGTATAGTCTTGTAAGTATTCCAAAACCATATTCTTCCAAGTTGACACCATCGTCACGCCACACAAAAACAACCTAATGTAGGCTACACAACATGGAGATAAAGATATGTTTAATTTGCAAACAACAAATATACTTTTTAGGTTGCTTGAATGAAAAAATAAAAATAAATCACAAACAAAAGTTTTAACAGGCTTTGCTACATCAAACAGGCCAACCTTTAACAACAGGCCATGGACTAAGATAGACTGTTTCTACAGTGACACTTTCTCTCTCGCTCTCCCTGACACACACACACACACACACACACTCTTTCTCTCTTCCCTTTTCTTTGTCAACTATTTTTGTAATCAAATTTTATTGATTTATTGTTGCAGCCCTGCGTAAACTGAATTGCTCTGAAATATATTGTGCGTGCGTTGAGACTCATCACTTTTGTCATTGATGAGCAGAGGCCATGTAGTGTGGGGGCTGCTTTGCACCACCAACACACGTGTTTCCAGCCACTGGACGTATCACTGCACCACCACTTTTACAGTTTAATCACACCTACTGACCTCACGTCAGCCCTGTCATCACTCCTGTTACAGACACACACACGGCTTTAAGATTAAAGAAGTACACAGAGTCAATCTATGTCTCTGGCTTCTTTGGTTCTTCTTTGGTAATTTCTCATGCGTAATTCTTCCCCCAGATCATTCACCAGTCAAACAGCTGTTAAAATTGAATTTAATATTGACACACACATGCAGGTTAAGTTGTTATCCACTGGTTGGCAGGTTATCTGCAGGTTGTATCAGTCGGAACATAAAAAGATTACATGCTGCCAGGACAGAGAGGAGTGGATCTATTTTGTTAGGTATGATAAGATCTGAACATCTTATCACTGAATAAGCTTGCAGGTGGACAATTGATGAATATGACATCAGAGTGGACGTGCACATTTATTAGAAAGAAACGTGCTGCAGCACATAAGGTACACAGACTTTGCAGAAAAGAAAGTTTGATACATGGCAGGAAATGGAAATTGCAAAGTTAAGTGTTTAACTCTCTGGAGTCCAGGTTCCTTTTGGCACGTTTTTACAGACTTACAAAGCATTTATTTTTGTTGTTGTTTGGCAACTTTTAAACTGTCCTTACCTCACATGCAGGGTACCCTTCTTTTCAGCACCATCTCAGCCTGACTTCCTTTTTTCTTTAACATAAGTATAAAGCTGCCAGGAACAAAGACTACAAGGAAATCGACACGGGCGCCTACAAACATGTGCAAACTCACTTTAGTGATCACTCAAAATATTATTATAAAACAGTTGAAAGTTGTAAAACAGTATTAAGCAGCAATCTGCAAAAGAGTTTATTCACATGTAAAGTGAAAAAGAAGGCAGATTAAAGTTTAGAATGAGATGCAAAAAAATGCAATCATGAGTCTGGTAATTCAGGAGAGGGCTGGTTATACACACACACACACACCATTTGAACTCAATAAAACTACTCTTAAGTGTTTATGTGTGTAAATTTGAACCAACAAGCTTAAATATCTAGTCCTTAGGTCCTCTCTGCTTTTCAGTACAAGCCACAGTATCGCTATTATTCCCACAGGTCCAAAAGTGTGTGTGTGAATGGCTCCTTTACCTGTTGGCACAAGACAACTCCAATATGCCTGTATACAAGGTCCCCACTGACCACATCACCACACACACATGCAAATGAAGATAAACTCATTACATATTCAGTTTCTGCCTGCCATGAATCATTTTATCTTTTACCATGCATATTATTATGTATGCATATACTGTCAGTACAGCCTGTAATCGCTTATTTATATTCTCATCCTTGCAGCAAGAAACACACACACACACACACGCACACCTCAGAAGTATCAGCAACAATCAGTAGTGCAAGTAGCAATGGCATGTGTGAGGGGCTGGCTTAATGAAAGAAGATTGATTAAATCAGTCGTTTGTGTGTGTGTGTGTGTGTGTGTGTCGGTGCACACTTATACTAGTGACGCCCACTTGTTTTAAGATGGATGGGCATCATTAACCTGAAATGAATTGTAACACACACCTTGCATTCTTTCCCTCCCGCTTCCTTTTTTCCCCCTTTCTCTCTCTCTCCGGTTTCTAGTTGAAATGTATTGAAATGGAATCACCCTCCCTGCAGTGAGAAAGCAGTGCAGTGATAGACAAGAGCGCAGCAGGTGAACATGTTTAAAACGGTGCAAGTACAATCAAACTGGTATGGTGCGTTCTTCTCAAGCCAAAAGTTAATCATCTCAGTGCAGAAGGCAGGAAAACTCCAAGGCCAAGGCTGAATAGATAAGAGGCTGGGAAACTTCTTAGCTCCTGATGGCAGAGATAGTAAGTTGGGGTGTTAGAAAAACAGAGCTCCTGCTCTTCTTGAAAATTTGTTAAAATGCCTGACTTGTGTTTGGCAATCATGAAAGTTTAAAAGCCCTTCAGCTTCATGGCTTTTTATGGAGGCCATGCACCTCTGCTTTCTCCTTCTCCTGTTTTTATTTTCACATCTGCAAGGTTATCTGCAAGCTAATCGCTAAAACGCTAGTCAGCAACATGCTAGCTCTAGCCAGACACAATAGCCTTTCTAAGCTTCTTTTGATATATACTGGGCTGTTTACTCCCACTGGCCTCTGGTGCTCAGGATTGTACATCATTTCATAATAAAGAGTTATTAAAGTGGTATACAAGTTCTCCAAGTTCTCCCGTTGCTTACGGGACAATACGTTCAAACTGTTTATTCAGAAGATGCATTGCACCATCTCACCTGTCTCATAATTGTATAAATAAACATGCCTGTTTTGTGGAGCAGTTTAAACTTTGACAGAAGAAGTTCAATAAAAGTTGCAACAGAGATAAAAAGCAAAATTTTAGCTCAGTTTTGGACCCTCTCCTGGAAGGTAAACACAGTTTGCTTCCAAATGCATTCATTCATTCACCAAAGTTCAACTCAATGCAAAACAATGTACTTTATGGCATCATGGTTGGCAGTGTAACAGTGTTTTCAATCAGAAATAGTAACAACAAGTTTATTTTTCCTGCTTTTGACAAGACATCTATGCACACATAATTTCCATCTTGGAATGTAGACTTAATGCTTAATAGCTCGGATACACACACTTAAGCAAACATTGGCTGACTGGTGGAACTAGCTAGTCTCAAGATAACTTGTGTTTACAGTAAATTTACTATTGTAGAAAAACAACTTTTCATTCTTAAGGACTGTGCTTCGGCCTGTAGGAAGTTGGTGTGTGTGTGTGTGTGTGTGGGGGGGGGGGTGTTTTGGACAAGTATTTTTCACTTGGATCAGTGGACTAGCAGTGTGGATTTTGACGGGTAATTTCAGTTTGTTTGTCTGCAAGTGTGTGTGTGTGTGTTCCAGCAAAAGCAGCAGGAGTGAAGGTACCTGGGGTCCCACAGAGCAGAGCCTGGACAAACAGTCATCTCACTGTGCCCGAGAAAACATGAAATATTCTGTAGATGAGATCCTTCACCCTGTGACCAGACTGAAATCAGCTCTCTGCATTCTTTTGAGTATAGACAGCAAGTCTGGACAGATACTGTAGTAATGAGTAAACATCCATGGATGAAACTTTCAAACTCTCCTCCGGTTTCTTTATAACGTCATGAGAATTCAATCCAGGATCACAGAAGAAGTGTATCCTTATGTGGCCTAACCAAAAGGACACAACTTTGTCAACATTTTCAAACTCGCAACCTTTTGTAGCTCCCAGAGTGTGTTCTGATGCAGAATTAGCCTTGAATACATTTATATTTGTTGCTTTGTTTGTTGATTGTTATATACATTCATATATACATTGAGTAACATTGATAGCAATGAAAAATATAAATGATAATTAGAGTAAAATTCCTTGTATGTGTACACCTTCGTAACAAAGCTGATTCAGATTTTTGTCAGTGAGGTGACATTAAGGTGAATGGTCTCGAGGCCAAGGCACTTGAATGCAGTGTCTGTCCCTCTCTCTCTGTTATATAACCACTGTGTGACTGAACCAGTTGTGTTATTGTCCTGCTGTACCATGCCTCTGACAAAAGACAGCTGCAGCACTCTGACCTCTCACTACAATATTGGCGACCTCAGACTGGGACCAGTACAGTCACATATTCCACCTCAGCTGCTGGTTTGACTCGACTCACATGGTCCCAAGATTGACCCCCTGAAGGGACAAACCTCCTCAGTGATAACGTGGGAAATCGTTTTACAAAGAACGTTTTGGAAGACGGATCACTCACTTTTGTTTACCTGTGCTGATCTCTTGCCTCAGGCAGTTTGATAATTACCTCAGCATATTTGTTTCTTGATGTGACCAGACTGGTGTTTATTTTGGAGATTTTTCTTGGCAGCATTAAGTCAAAATTTCCATCAGAGTGAGACTAATACACTTTCTGGGGCAGAGTCGACCTTTGGTTTTCTTTTTTAGTGCACACATCATTCATTGACACTTGTAGATTTGAACATTGAGCAGTAACATTGGAGAGGACTTATAATGCATTAAGGACTTTGCAGGATTAAATTATATCTAATAATTTTTTCACTTTGCATTCAGTGCCTAACTGAACATGATCAAAAGCTCAAATCCACAGCCATATTGGTTTTTAGCCATCTAGTCAGTCCACCACTTTCGTACAGCTATCTCAATAGCTATTGGATGGATTGCCATCATATTTGGTACAGACATTCATGGTCCCCAGAGGGTAAATTCTAGGAACTGTGACTTTTTCTTTAGTACCACCATGAGGTTTACATTTGGGGCTTTGAGTGAAATGTCTCAATAAATATTTTATAGAATGCTTTGAAATATAGTAATGAAGTTAGTAATGAATGCCCCCCCTCATGATGACTTGTAATATCTTTGCTGTTCCCCTGACTTTTCTTTTAGTGCCATCATCCGGTCAGTTTCAGTTTGCTCAAATACAAACATGATATTTTCACCAGGCTCAGCTGTACTTTGTGTTAAGTGCTAATTAGCATGCTAACACACTGACCTAAGATGGTGAACATTGTAAACATTTTAGCATCGTCATCGTGAGAATGTTGGCAACGGTGCCCACGTAGATATTGAATATTGGCAACTTTAATCCAAATATTTCTCTGAGTCTAGATCTACTTCTGTCAATCAATCTTATGTTTCAGAATCATGATGTTCGCAGAAAACTTAGCAGAGAGAGCTTTCTGCTGTTTCCTTTCTCTCAGCTGTTAGAAATGCATCACGTAATATTGTAGGCTAATAAAGAAGATGCTATGGTGCGCACGTTTTTATTCAGTTTTAATATCCTGCAGCCATCTCAGAATGCACTGACGTAATTGGTAAGCTAAGTGGATTTACCAAAGCACCAGAGTGGAGCATTTTCACTGTCACCTGTCCAAGTGCTTCAGCTGAGTGATTATTTGAGAGAGTGAGGGCTCGGTGGGGGCGTTCCCAGAATTATTTTCACAAGCCATGCAACACTGTTGCCAGGGCAATATGTGTAGATTGGCTGGGTTATGAAATGTGGATTATATAGGATTTTCTTGACTTTAGTGGGGATGTTACACCACAAAAGCTGCTCTTATTGCCTGCCCTAGTGTAAGATTTGTCCATTATGCGCGCGCACACACACACACACACACACACACACTGACACACACCTACAGATCTACTAGTTTTAGTCATTTCAGCCCACTTCCCCTCTCCTTACCCGTACACTTTGTTTCTCTTTCCACTTCTTCTCCATTGCTTTTATTTTTAAACTGTTTGGCTAAATGCTTTCATGGTTCCCCACTGTCTGTGTGTGTGTGTGTGTGTGTGTGTGTGCGTGCGTGCGTGTGCGCGAGTAAACTTGATTGAGCTAATCTCATCTCATGTGATAAAGCTAAGAAAGTTAATCTTTTAAATGGGGTAAAAGTCATTTCTGTGTGTGTTTTTTGTGTGTGTGACAACACTGAGCCTTATTCGTCCCTGTGTTTGTGTGCTGACAGTGTGACTGTTGGTGCTATTAAGCAGAACTCCCGACTTCATTTCAAATTCAATTAACGCAGTATTTCCTGTGAGACTCTGTCTTTGTTAAAAAGCTTCTGTTTATCCAAAATATTGTTTTTATTGCAGAGTATATCCAAACTATATTTATATCCTTGGATTCATCATGATATTTGTATTGGACCAGAACAGGAATTATTCCTCTAGGTATATCTGTCTCCCACAATAGTACAAAAATACTATGTACTATGTTTTTATTTCAGATTTGTAGAATATAACATACATATCCCAGAATATTAATATTTCCTATCCCACCATTTCTCCTCCTGCTCGTTGTTGCCTTCTTCTTCTTTGTCATCTTCTTCTTCCTATTTTTCTGCTTCTTTTCTTTGCTTCTTTTTCTTCCTTTTTGTCTCTTTCTTTCTTCTTGTTCTTGTTCACCTTTACGTTCTTCACTACATTCTCTTCCTTTTTTTCTGTCTTCATATTCATTCCTACTATTGTACATATTCATTTTTTTTAATCACAGAATACACTTCACATATCAATAAGTAAAGCATGTTCAAAAAGCTAATTTAAACATCAAACTGATCACATCATTTTTACCAAGGTATTTGATGTGTTCCAGATTTTATCATAACAACACACAGCTTTAATAAGCAAAGTGAGAAGGCTCCTATTAAAATAATTGGAGCAGTAGGTGTAGTGGTGGGGGGTAGTGTGTAGTGTAGCTGTATGCTGATGGCTGCAGGTTTGTCTTTGACACACACACACACACACACACTGGTTGATTGGATACTGTGTCAGGCAACCTTTATTCCATTACAGATATTGACACAAAACTTGCCCGCCTGGCAGTAAGCTGTGTCCCTCATCCTCTTCTTGTCTATCTGAAGTTGTGTGTGTGTGTGTGTGTGTGAGACACACTGTAGTCACTGAATTTCTCAGAATTCAATGAGACTTTCTTCTTCCATTATTCACCCTCTCACCTGGGTCTGTATCTCACTTTCTCATGTGCTCTCTGTTTTGTTGTTTTTCTTCCTTTCTCACACTCTGTGGAGTTCTGTTTATGTTATGACTCTCATATTTCAGGCTCTCTCTCTCTCGCTCTCTGCATATTTTTTTCTCATGCTCTCTGCACCTCACACCTCACATCACACCTTACTTTGTCATCTATCTTTTCTCAAATTGACTTTTTTTCTTTGTCTCTTTTTGACTCCACTTTCTCTTTCTTTTTGTCTTTCTTCTTGACTTTCTGTCTTTTCTTTCTGTCTCTCAGGTTGTTTTTTTCTGTCTTACAGTCGTCGGCCATCACTTTCTCAGGCCAGTTATTGTCACAGCTGTGTTTTCTTAGTCAGATGTCAGTGATGAGTTTACTGGACAGTGTGTCCTCAGCTCGTGTGTGTGTGTGTGTGTGTGTCGGGGGCCGGTACAGGGCAGTGCCATGGCGGTGCCTTCCCACGTCCCGACAGAGCACGTGTGAGAGACAAAAAGGAAGAGAGAGAGAGAGAAACACTGGGAGTCATTGTGCACAAATGTCTTTCCTCCCTCAGTCTCACCCCTGTTCTCACTGGGACTCCATTGTCTGTTCTGTTACTGTTGCCTCACTTCATCTTTGATTACTGTTACCATCATTTGAAAATGAGGCCTAGATGTTGTATCTCCTGCATTATTGACCTGTTGATGTGATATATTGATATCTAAAAATTTTATTTTGCTTCTCTGGCTCCTTTACTGGTTGATGATACTTTAAAGGAGCCAGAGATACTTTAAAAATATTCATATTATATTTTTAAAGTATCATGTTGACATTAGTAATGGTCAGATTAACCCACTTGAATGCCCTGGAGCAAATAACAAGGTGACATAGTACATTTTGTTTACTTTCTTTCTATCAACGGCCTCCATTCCTTCCAATCCTGAAAAAAAATAAAGTAATGAAAAATCCGCACTGCTTTACACTGGGTCAGCAAACCTGAAATTATAGGGGCCTTTGTTATCTACTGATCACTGGGATACATTTTCACATAAACATGTTAGTGAAGCAGAAACTGAGCAGGCTGGACCTTCACCTGAGAGGAGCCTGCTTATAGATGTGAGGACGTAAATCAAGGGATTTTTCTGTCGCTTTATGCACCTTTCTCCACTTTCGGTCCTGATTCATGAGTCTGACGATGTTACACTGACGTGAATTCAGCATCTCAAGAAGTGTCCTGGAGTCGAGCTGAAAACCGTGGAAAGTAAGTACATGATGGGCTCCAGTTCGGCTGAAGCAATTAAGTGATTAATCGGTCGGTCATCTGATAGAAAATGAACTGACAGCTATTTCGATAATTGATTGTTCAAGTCATTTTTTTAGAAAGAATGCAAAGCATGTGCTGCTTCCAGCTCAACAAATGTGTGGATTTGCTGCTTTTGTCTATTTTTATTTTTATTTTTTTGTCATTCTAAATTGAATATATTTGTGTTTTGGACTCTCGGATGGACAAAACACAAAGAAATTACTTCATGACAAATTACAGGAGAAACAATTCATTGATTAATGTCTAAAAGTTTGACTAGATTTTTCCATCATTACTACTGCACACTGCCTCCGTTTGCCAGCATGTTTTGCACAGAAAGTAAAACTTTCACCTCCAAATCCACTGACATCTATGAGACATGTCCAACAAGACTAGATGTAGAAAAAGACACGAGGTAGAAGACTAGATGTAGAAAGGCAAAATAAAATAATGGATGGGGGTGGGGGGCATCAGACAGCAGCCCAGTCATGTCAGTATCAGAGCTTTAACTTGCAATCCGCAAATCTAGACAATTCACAATCCGACTACCTGTTGTTTTAAGTGTCTTAACTATGAGGTCTGGCAGCGTCAAGTGTGCAAAGTGTGATCCCCACTGACAGACTCGTTTTAATAAATGACCTGCACATTGCTCATTTTGCCTTCAGTGTCACTTTTTGTGAACCCCACAAACTGGTGTGAACTCAGTGCACAGGGGAATGGTTTCTTCTCATTTATTTTTACTCTGCAAGTCATGATGTGTTAGTTTGAATGTGTGCTATGTTTAGCTCAGTGTGGTTTAAGGTACAGTACACTGCTGTCAGCCATGTCACCTGAACAATTCCCCTAATGGGAATCTGTCCACCAGAACTGCCTCTCTACTGACATGACACCCTCGCTGCAGTGTCGTCATTCTGACTCCCTGTGTGCGTGTGTGTGTGTGTATGTGTGTGCGTGCGTTTGTGTGTGTGTGTGTGTGTGTGTGTGTGTGTGTGTGTACAGTGTAGGATGGAAGGTAAAGGGAGGGATGGGATGGAGGAAAGAAAACATACTGTGAGGAACAGCATTATGGCAATGTGTGTAAAGTAATGGACCACAGTTATTGAATAATATGCTTTTGTTATTTTCATATCAGAGGTCTGATCAAAGATCCCACTGTGGTGTGAAAGACGTTTTCTCTGTAGTCTTTAAAACCTTCTGTGAAGCTTTTCTCATTCTGCTTGAAGAAGCTGCTAAATAACCTGGAACAATTTCATAATGAGACTTTTAATGAACGATTTTACTCAAACGCTTTTGACAAAACACCATTTCAATAGCTTTTTTACTCTGACAGGAGAAGAATTCAGTGATCTTGTTAGTTTACACACTAAGTTTGTAGCGCTGAGATTTACACCAATATTAGATTTTTACTAAAGTCATTGTCATGGTTTGTGTTTACCAGGATCTTTTGTTGAAGTGTTTTGTTAATCTGTTAAATCATGCAAAGCAGGGATAGACAATAATATGTTTAGGCACTGGCCCCATGGGCCACCAGGCCCCTAAATTTGGTACATTTTTGGTGGCCCAAATATAAAGTTATGTAAAAATAATTACAGAAAATGCAATTTAATGCAACTTAACACAGCCTTCCTTAACTCTGACACTGCAATAAATGTAAAGACATGAACAAAATGAAAATACATTTTTGTAATAATAAATTAAATTGAAAACTCAACGTTCTTTGTAAACATATGGTACATATATTCTCTCACAGTCTCTTAGTTTGGATTTGGGATGTTTGTGGAACTGGAACTGTGGAGTATTTGTTGGCCACAAACTAACTTTTGGTCGTCACGGGTCATAGGGTCATGGTTAATGTTGTTCACATATGCTTTAAACCTGCATTACTAGATTGTTTTTTTTGGCCACTCAGCGGCAGCAGCAACAAGATATAAACACAAAACTGACATATAATCACCTTTTATGTGGATATTGCTGGATACATATTTAAACATCCAGCAACATTAGCATTCAGTTAAAGTTGTTTGTTTCTCCATAAAACATGAATGTATTGTATGTATTCACTGTCTTTTTGCTTTGTTTGGTTCTCCACCAACTCCAGAGGGAAATACCTGGCTCTTGAGCTGCTAAGTGCCCCACTACATTCACCAGCTAATCACTAACTTTGCCTTGTTATTTGGTTCTGAGCAGTGGGTTTTTTGAGCTTTTTCTCAAAAACAACAGCTTGTTGCATTTGGAATTAACGCTGATGAGACTGAACCAAAACAGTGAAGTTGCAGTCTGGAAAATCAATACAGTGAGCTGAAAGACGCTGTAAAATAGAGCTGAAGGGTACTGCAGAGTCGAGCGATTTTTATCTGTGGGTTGATCAATATGAGCAACACCTTTTTTAGATTATATTTTGATCCGTTGATAATATAGACATGTTGATTATAGCAGCTTTAATGTTATGCAGTATTGGTACAATTAATTGGCTGCAGTTTAAAAAACAAATCAATATTAGTTTTGGCCTTCAAAACCGCATGGGCCTTTAAACCTTGGAAGAGAGTACAAAGAGTGATAGAAGAGAAGTATTTGGAAAGAGCAGGAGTGCAGTTTGCCAGCTGAGCTGAATGTGCCCAAGTAAATATGGGTTTTCTTAATGAGGCAACAGGAGAGTGCACCTGCTGCGTGCGCACACACACACACACACACACACACACACACAGTCCACAGGTGAGTATCAGTGCTTTGCTGGGCTTGTGGCTTTTCTTGTGGCAGTGGTCAAGACGTGGCACTAATACCAATGTGCAGCTGCCAGCCTGCCATTGGAGCTGATTACTGGAGCGAGAGAACGAGGCAGCAATGGACAGTGAGAGAGAGGGGGAGAGAGATTTCATGCTGTCACGGTAGTGCGACATCAGTGCTCCTCTGTCTATGCAACTGATGCAGAGAAGAGAGGGACAGGTTTGACTGTGTGCATGTGCTTAATTTGTCCTCCGGGAGATTGTATCTTATTGGACGGAATAACTATATTATTTAACTGGAACTCTGGAACATAGTTAATATGTGATGTGTTTGCACTTGTGCATTTGTGTGTGTGTGTGTGTGTGTGTGTGTGTGTGTGTGTGTGTGAGATTCACTGCATTTTTTTGCTCTCCCTATAGCGCTAACATTGTGAAGGCTCTATCATTAATCACTAGCCGATTCCTCCAACATTCACAGCTGCACTCTTTCTTTCTTCCTCTCTCCTCCCTCCATCGTATTTTCTTTCCCCTCCTCCTCCCTCCTCCTGAATGCCTCCCGATGTTAAAATCTAAATTCAGCTCACATTGTTGGATGGATTTTGTGTATAGTGCCAAACCTCCTAATGACCCCTTCTACATAAACATTAACCCGTTCTCTTTTTTCTTTACCTTTCTTTGCAATCTGTACGTCAGTGCTCCGCTGCTATTCTCAAACACCTCCTGTAGCTTTTCCTGCCTCTTATTTTTCTGTCATCCATCCATCCGTCCATCTGTCCTTCCTTCTTTTCTTCCATCCGTTTGTTCAGCTCTGGGTCAGTGTGAGAGAGGCCCAGAGGGGTTGGCATGGCAGCATGGCACAAGCACACAAAACTCCCCATTAGCCCCCTAGGGTGCCCCACAGAAGGATTGGGAAACCTTTATTTACTGTACGTCCTTTCACATTTCACTCCTTCAGCCCTTCATTCAAGTCTCTTTTTGATGCTCTTTTTAAATCTATTTTACAATTACAGTCCTGCTGTTCCTGGGGTAGATTTGGGCCCATATAAAAAGGTTATTGGCTGAGTGTGAAAATAAGACACACACTTATCAAGCGACTTACTCCTACTTACAGCAGAGCATACGAGTAACACACATCCAAGTCTGTTTACAGGTCTTGGGGAGAACCACTGCATGTGTGAAAAACGTTGCATGAAGCCTTTTGTGGCTCCAGAGGGAGCTGCCTGAAGTCTGATAAATATCCTCAGCAATAGCCAATCAAGGTCAAGGATTTTTCCTACGTCTGCCAAGTTGATTGTTCCTTTAATAACTATTTTACTATAAATTCTGCAAAAACATTAACAGCTTTAGGCTGTTTTATTTGTGTGAAATCCCTGCTATTCCCAGAAGAAATTAACATGTGGAGTTAATTACAATCTAACATACAATATTGAATTCATAAAAAGGGATGAAATGGAAGTGGCAAATTATTGCAAACAAAGCTTTCTTAATGTTTGCACTCCTGACAAAAAAAAGTAAACGTAGTGTAACATCCTATTAAATGTAAAATACAAACAGTAGCTTAAAACTACCCTATTGATTTTGAATTATACTTATGTATTTTTGAAGAGGACCAATTATATTCAGTACAGTCACGTGTGAACTCGTCTCACAAGGTGTGTACTCATTTCTGTGTTTGTACTGCAGATATAGTCGCAACCAGCTTAAGATGTCTCTGGAGCTTGAGAGTACTTTCATAGGCAAGTCATAAAGTTTGCAAAGTGGTGTAAAAATGAAGGATTTTTACTTTTATCTCTTACTTAAGTCAAGTCAAATTTTTCATTTTTATCAGTTTGATACATGTAGCTGAAAGGGACATTGCAATTATTGTTGCTGCTAGGTGCTAAGTTTAGGTGTGTTGAACTAGTTCGAGTTCCCCCCAAATATGCCAGCCTTCACAATAAGACAAACATGCTGCTGTGTTAAACAACATTCTGTGAACCTAAAAAAACGTACAAGGATGCAGTGTTCCTCCCGCATTTTTATCATCGTTGGGGTGAACAAGTCTTTACACCATTGAATTCCTTCCTCGGTCCCACACAGTCTCACTCCTCGCCCTTTCTTCCTTCGGTTCATTACACAGACCCTCCTCTTGATTAATTGCACAATGATTCTTTCAAGTTCTCTTCTTCCTTCCTTCCCACACAAGTGTGCTGACACACTTTCACTCGCACACATAAAAAAACAACAGGAAAAGGTGCGTGTTGAACTCCCTTCTCTGTTATTGTATGGTTGATTGTTTTTAAATGGAAGGTTGACGGACTAGAAAGAACACCATCTTATCAGCCTCTTTTCGCTGCACCACTCTGAATCTCTGAGTGATCAAGGACGGTGCTCTTTTTCCATCTTCTTCTCACTTACATTCATACACAGAAATGGACATGCATGCTCACACACACTCTGTTAGGGAGCTCATTAACTGAACTGAGTATTGGCATGCTGGCTCCTGGTCATTTCGGGTTGACTGCTTGGACTGTATCTAGCTGTGTGTGTGTGCGTGTGTGTGGATGTGAGATATTAGCTCTCTAGTCCCATTCTTGTAAATTTTAGGCTCTTGTGTGTAGTTGGCATTGAACCACACGCAATTCCACACAAGATAGAAAACACACACACACACGCCCTTGTCTTTTCCCAGTGAACCCACATTACCTTTGTGCAAAAATTGACTTTGCCGATCTTTGTAATACTGTATCCGTTTAGTTGTTTCTACAATTCACAGTACAAAAATAGAAAAAGAAATGGAATTAAAGTGATCCATCCTATCTATACCCACTTATCCTTAGACAGTGTCAGCCAATCCCAGCTGACATTGGGCGAGAGGGCGGAGTGTACCCTGGACAGGTCACCACTCAATCACAAGGGCAATTTAAACCGCCAGTTAACCTTACCTGAATGTCTTTGGACTTTGGGAGGAAGCCGGAGCTCCTGAAGAAAACCCACAGAGGCACCGTTTGCGGAAGCAGCTTCTAAGATTGAAGCTTCAAGATTTCGCATGGCAGTGGGACATTTGAGAGCCTGCAGTGCAAGCTTTCGACCTCAGTGGTGCACTGCTGACGGAAGCATGTCATAGCCCTGTATAGCGTGCAAATGTTGATACAAGAAGTTATTTTCCTATTTTTGAATAAGCCAACCGGTTACATTTAAGCGTTTATTCCTTTACTGTAATGTTCAACGTTTGGAAGCATTAAAAAAATGGAAGTTTTCTTTTATATTCTATATTCTTTCTTTTCTATTTTAAATGTTCTGACAAATGATTTGACTCACTCACTCATTGGAAACTCACAGCAACGAGTAGTCCTGTAACTTCAGATCTTCACATGTTACCCAGTGATTTTAAACACAACACCGAGTAGCATCCAAAGTACAGAGAAATGTACAGAGTGCTGAATGGGATGGGACTTAGCAATAGCTAACAACATCTGCCCCAGCTGGTTAATTGCCGGTGTGGCTGTTGTCAATTAAAGTCATATAACAAACCATTTTTGCAGCAACCAAATTATTAGTACTGTTGTCCGTCAGAACCAAAAACGTATGTACTAATGTAGGTGGCACTTTACTGCAGCAGAAATGTCTTCTTTTTGGTTTATTACATATTAATATAATCAATTCAGTGATGTCCTACTTAGTCCGACTTCAATAAATATCTCTCATAATACCATAATTTATGACACCACAAGACCACGGCTGGAGAAATAGCATCCAGAAACACACTTACGCACTATTGTAGGCATTGCATCACCTCAATTGTGTACAAAACGGGCTATTTTCCAGCGCATTTAAAAATCAATAAACTCACATCAGCAATTAAAACATATCTCTACGTGGTACTGTCAAAACTAAAAAGGGTATTTAAAATGATCTGTCCAAAAAGTTTTAATAAGTTCACACAGAATACAGGCAAGCTTTAACAAGATTGTACACTAAATTGCAAAATCGCAGTTTACAGTTTTTTTTCAATTGCTAACAAGCATTGGTCAATACTGAAGTCACATTTTGAAAACTCTTCACACAGTCAGCAATACAGAGGTTCATGTGGAGCAAA
>JAVQJL010096093.1:0-10303 GCA_036024295.1 Nannoperca obscura
TCTTTAAAGTTAAGACTAGTTTAAAGTCATCTTCATTGAAAAGTACAGTGCTTTTCCTTCAAAAATAAGGACATTTCAATGTGACCCCAAACTTTTGAACGGTAGTGTATGTATATGTATATATATGTATATATATATGTATATATGTGTATGTATATATATGTATATATGTGTATGTATATATATGTATATATGTGAATGAATGATCTTTTAGTTTTCCCCTCTGCAGGATAAGAAATGGATCCTGAACCACGAGGACGTGGTGCTGGGGGAGCTGCTGGGAAAGGTGACCTCACTTCCTGTTTCCTCCCATCATTACCACTCAACAGTTTTTCAACAGCGCTCTCACTGTGTGTCTCTCTGCCTCCATGTCCCATCATGCTCTGCTGGTTGCCAGGGTAACTTTGGCGAGGTGTTTAAAGGGACGCTGCAGCGTGACAAAACGCCCGTTGCTGTGAAAACGTGTAAAGAAGATTTACCTCCAGAGCTGAAGATCAGGTTCCTGTCGGAGGCCAGGTCAGATTTCTGAAAACACAAAAGCAGAGCAGAGGGGAGCGGGGGGGAGCAGGGGGCCTTAGTGGTGGATCGGTTTAGTCAAGTATTGCTCATCCAAAAGTTATTCTACCTTTTCCAAAAATGAACAAACATCCCAGGAGACGAGTCTCACCTGTAACGAACGTACTGTTAAACAAAACTGGAAGGGGGGGTTCTGACTTCTTTAGGAGGTCTGACTGTTTTCAGGAGCCTCCGGCCTGTAATGAGTCTGTAACATATACAACAACCCCCATCACATGCTGCCTGTCTGTGATTGGCCACTGCCTCATGCTGCCTGTCTGTGATTGGCTGCAGGATCCTGAAGCAGTACGACCACCCGAACATCGTGAAGCTGATTGGTGTTTGTACGCAGCGACAGCCGATCTACATCGTCATGGAGCTGGTTCCTGGTGGGTGGAGCTTATTCAGTTTGTCTCGTGGTGTTATTTTATTGGTCAGTTTCTAACTGTTTGTGTGACCCCTCGCTGTGTCTCTCAGGCGGAGACTTCCTGTCTTTTCTGAGGAAGAAGAAGGACGAGTTAAAGACGAAACAGCTCGTTCGCTTCTCTGTCGATGCTGCTGCCGGCATGGCGTACCTGGAGAATAAGAACTGTATCCACAGGTAAATGAGGAACAGCAACTCCTCAAACTTGAGAAGGAATCAGAGGATCCGGTCAGATATTCTGTGATCATGTGACTTCCTGTTGATCCACCAGCTGTGAGGCTTTTATTGTGGAACGATTTCTCAGTCCAGAGGTTGTTGAGTCCTCACCTGGCCGCCTGCCGGTCGATCGCGTGACACCGGGCGGCGTTTCTCCAAAAGTTGATTCTGTTTTAACTTTTGTGGCCTGAAGCACTAACATGAGTCATGAGGCGTCAAACATCTGGTCAGGTACAGGTGTGTTGGATGATGATGATGATGATGATGATGTCACAGTGCAGTCAGGTACAGGTGTGTTTGATTATGAGCAGTGTAAACAAACATGGCTTACTCTGCTGACCTGTACAGACTGACAGGCACTGATTGGACAGTTGTGGTGATGTCATCCTGCATCATCAGGACCCAGGTGTTGATGTCAGGTAGTAACTGACCGCCGTTCATTGAGGTTCTCTGGCGTCACAGAAGTTTTATATTTGTCAAACCGAGCAGGAGAAACACTACTGAGCATGTGCGGGAAGGAAACCAGGAAGTTAGAAAACTGAACATCACTGAGCTCATAAACAAGAACAAACAGCCTGAGAAGGATTAACCTGTCTGTCTTCCACCTGTCTCTGCCCGTCTGTCTGTACGCCTGTCTCTGCCCGTCTGTCTGTCTGTACGCCTGTCTCTGTCTGTCTTCCACCTGTCTCTGCCCGTCTGTCTGTCTGTACGCCTGTCTCTGTCTGTCTTCCACCTGTCTCTGCCCGTCTGTCTGTCTGTACGCCTGTCTCTGTCTGTCTGTCCGCCTGTCTGGCTCTCAGGGACCTGGCAGCGAGGAACTGTCTGGTGGGGGAGGGCAGTGTGTTGAAGATCAGTGATTTTGGGATGAGTCGTCAGGAGGACGACGGTATTTATTCTTCTTCTGGACTCAAACAGATTCCTATCAAATGGACCGCTCCAGAGGCTCTCAACTACGGTAATACCTGTCTTACACACCTGTCTCACACACCTGACATCTACCGTAATATAAACCTGTTCACGCCCTCTGTGATTGGCTGCTGACTCTTGTGTCCCACTCTGTGATTGGCTGCTTAAGGTCGTTACAGCTCAGAGAGTGATGTGTGGAGTTATGGGATCCTACTGTGGGAGACCTTCAGTCTGGGGGTGTGTCCTTATCCTGGGATGACCAATCAGCAGGCCCGAGAGCAGGTGGAGAAAGGTAAACACACCTGTGTGTGAATAAACAGTTAATTTTAAATATTTAAGTTAGTGAAAATGATTAAAAATCGTCATTATTATAAAATGTTATTTCATTCTTGTTGTAATAATGGAAATCAATATTATAGTTTTATTATTGTAATCAATCGTTTTAAAAAACAAAAAGATGATTTCTAATTAAATGAACTGGAGCTCAAATAATAAATCGATTAGTCGACAGATAAATCAATTTAGATCATTTATTTTCTTACTTTCTTATTTTCTTAATTCAACCTCTGGGTTTTTGACTGTTGGTCGGACACAACGAGCAACTGCACAATGTAACTATGGAAACATGACGTTAACCATGACGGTTGCTAGGTTACAGGATGGTGTGTCCTCAGCGTTGTCCTGACGACGTGTACAAAGTGATGCAGCGCTGCTGGCAGTACAACCCCGAAGAACGACCCAAGTTCTCTGAGCTGCAGCGCGACCTCGCCGCCATCAAGAAGAAGTGATGTCATCATCACACCTCACCGCCATCAAGAAGACGTGATGTCATCATCACACTTCGCCGCCATCAAGAAGTGATGTCATCATCACACCTCGCCGCCATCAAGTGATGACATCACACCACAACGTCATCATCACACCTCGCCTCAGTCGTGTCATCAGCAGAGTTACTTTCTCCCAATGTTTGTTAGCAGGTGGGCGTGGTCAGCAGGTGGCGCTGATGCAAAGAATCTGACATGAAGTATTTTCAGAAACAATAGTTGTTTTGGGAAAAACACTGAAAACAGACAGAAGATGTGAGTTTTGAGGTTTTTAGGATTTTTGTGGAGATGATGTAAACGCACACGCTGAGCATCTGTTATCACAACTAAACACTACAAAGGCAGAAATTCTACAAACACAAGTCGGTGCTAATGTGTTGGGGCTGCATGTAGCATTTAGCTGATGTTTGAGCTACAGAGTAAACGCAACCAAACACTGTCAGGTGTAAATGACGTGTTAGCATGGATTAAGCTAGCTGTTTTAGCATCTGAAAACACATTAAGATCAGACATCCACACTACAGAACAGCCAACACTGAAAACTGTAAACACCTGTTGGTCAAACAGGAAGTTACACACGCAGAAATTAGCTAACAAAGCTAAGAGCTTAGCATAATTGTAGCTCACTAATAGTATGTTCAAATATGCCAATAAGTTCAGATGTGGTCTGATGACAGTTATTGGTTTAAATATCAGAAGCTCATTTCCAACTAAACTAAACTCTTTACCTGTTTTAGCTTAAAAATGGACGTTATGACTGTAGTTCTTTCTGTAACTGAAGCAGATTTTATACCGACTGAACCTGAAAGCTGGGTTAGCTTATCGTTAGCTTAGCAAGAGACTCGACCTGCAGGGTCACATGACTTGTTTTTGGTGGCCTTGCTAGCTTGTTTACTTGAAGTGTAGAAGGTGAAACAGGGAAGAACAGAAGCTGTAAATCACCTCTTCACTTCTCAGCTACGATCATGAGGAACATGAAACTTCTGAGATTCTAAAAACAACTTTCAATGATCTTTTTTAAAATGAGTTTTACAGTTTTAATTTCAGTTTCCCTCAAACTGAGTCGGACTTTCTGTTCAGTTTCACAGTGAAAAGTTGCTGATCAGACAAGAAAAGAGCTAAAGTCAAACAAACTTCTCTTCCTTCCTGTTCTATCCACGTGTTTCCTGTTTACGTTTATCAGCTGACAGATTTGTGACCTTTGACCCAAGCTGCTAAAGTTGAGTTTGACTTCAATGAGTCAGCGTGACTTGTACTTTTAAATTAACTAGTAACTAATTAATAACTAATAATCAAAGCCTCTGTTAAAACTTATTTATTGTGAAACACATTTGTCAGTTAAAAAACGTTTTTACAAAATAAGCTAAAAATGAGAAGATCTGAGCAACGTCAGCAGGTGTCGTTCAGAAGATAGGCCACGCCCCCGCCACGGCACAACAGCCTGAACACTAACTTTCCACTGCTGAGGACCAATCAGCTGTTAACACTAACATCAGCTGTTTATTATTTTACCTTTTTATTTGTTTTTATTTTTATGTTTTTCAGATTTTATTATTTACAAACTGATCTCAAGATCCAACATTTATTCTGAAAAAACAGCTGCAGTCATCACAGACCACGCCCACCCGACATTTTTTATTTTTTAAAGGAAATGTTTTTGACCAATCAGTGATTTCAAGTATTTTAGTTTTGGCTAAAAAAGTGTCTCGAAAAGTTGAACAAAAACAAAATCTTATTTAAAAACGGAAGTGAAATTTTTACTTAATAAATCATAGGTGCTTACGATTCCTGGTTGTCATGGTAACTGAAATAATGTTGGACCACTTGTTTAAAAAAGGCAGTTTAATATAAATATGTAAACTACAAAGAACATGTATATTTGTAAATGAATTGTGGGTCCTGATTGGTCAGCATCACTTCCTGGTATGTGTGAGGGCGGAGCCTAAATGTTAGTGATGTCAGAGCACCGCCTACTGTTACTGTAAATAATACAAGATGTTTTTTGTTTTGTCAAGTCTGAGTTTTTACAGATTTTGTTTTGGACACTAATCGTCTGTCTTTTCTATTTGTTTAAATTCTTTATGAAAAATATTCAGGTAGCATTTATTAAGAAAATAAAACAAATCATACAAATAAATGGACAATGTGACCTCGTTTCTTCCCTTTAACAGGTTCAAGGTTTTTATGACAGCATCTGAAAAAAACAAGGTTGTGTATAAAACAATGTTTATTTGAAGACCACTGATCTGGAATATTTTATTTTGTTAAATATATAAAAAAAATGTTAATGGACAAAATAGAGCTGGCGTTTACAGTAAGAAGTCGTACGTTGAGTTTGCACAAAGATTTAAAATTCACTTTAAATTCAAACATTTTTATTTCTTTGTAATTAAAACTGTAAACTTCCAAATAAGGTTGGCAGCGTGGCCGGTTTGGGGTGGGGCTTGTAGCCGATTCGCTCGTTGATTAGCTCCGCCCTCGACACTGATGTGGAGGAAGAGGCCGAGGCTCCGCCCCCAATGTCAACACTGATGACAGACGCCCCGCTCACTCCGCCTCCTGACTCCGCCTCCTCTCGCTGACGCTTCCTGGCCTGGACAATTAATAAATTAGTTTTCCTGTTACTGATGCCTTGACTCTGTTATTATTGATGATTAGGTAATGAAATGGTTAATATCTATCCCCCACCCCCCAAGAATTGATTGTTATCAACAGAAGTGATCGAACCTCAAGCTCCTTCTTGACGCTCTCAAACTCCTCAGTGTCATCGATCTTCAGCTCCAGTCGAGTCGGTTTTCTCCTCAACATCTTCAGTTTGTCTCTGAGGAAACCTTCACAATTATTGATTAACAGAATGATTATAAAACTGAATCTAAACAGAATATGTGGACATGATGCTCACAGGCTACATCTATAGTCATTATATCTATAGATAAATCTGTATATAATGCAGCCTCTTGTGTTTGTTAGTGAACCCGACACGAAGAAAATTAACAAACATTTAAACTGTGTGTAAAAGTCAGTAAGATCAATGGCAGCACTCTAAACGGTAACGAGAAGCTAAGCTAACCGGCTAACGTCTGTTTGAAGTCCTAAAAACAGACTTTACGGGAAACAGACAAACGTCCCTCCCTCACCTTTACACAACACTTTGAAATGTTCTAACGAACGTGTATAAAGTTACCTGACAGGTGTGCTGTTGCGGTATTTCCCCGGGTTTTCTCTCCTCTCCTGTCTGTTTGCTGCAACTCTGTATACCGGAAGAACAACCTTTAATCCGGAAGAACAACCTTTAACCCGGAAGCTGAAGACGTGTTTACGTCCGGGTCACGCCGCTCACAGACGACGCAGCTTCGTTTGTCTTCACGTGTAAGTTATAAATGAAAAAATTATAAAAGTTAAAGTTTTAAACGCACCGCGTCATAACTGTCAAACAAACCTGCCGTGTCTGGACTCAGGTGTGTCTGACGTGTGTGTGACGCTACGTGTTTTGATGTTAGTGTGTATGCTAATGCTAACATTAGCTGTGTGTACAGCGTTTGGTCCTTTTCTCTGTTTACTCAAGTTTCTTTAATATTTACAGTACAATTCTCTACGTTTCTACCAAACTCCATTGGAAAATCGTATAATTTTATGTTGATTCTCTCATTGTAAAAGTTTCTTCCCAGATGTCTGACTCAGGTGAAACTTTATTTCTGTGACGCTTTGGACGGTCACTGCTGACTTCTACAAGGCTTCTACGATTAGAAGGAAAAATAGAATAGTTCAGGAAATGTTACAGACACACAAGATCAACATGTTTTATATTTCAAATCTGTTGCCATCAGAATGTTTGAGGAATTCAAAATCAATGAAAATCTGTTGTTTATCCATCTTTAATAAGTTACAATTAATATTTGAATTGAATTATTGTAAATGTTCTATTTAGTAGTTTTATTTAAATTCTTTCTGTATATATTTGCTCTTGTTGGCACCCACGCACCAAAACAAATTCCTTGTATGTGTAAACCTACTTGGCAATAATTCAGATTCTGATTGAACACAAATGAATGATGCTTTGCACGATTATATTTTCCTTCAAAATATGAAATATATTCTTGTTGATATTATGTTTGTGGAAGATTTTGATTATAGATTTTTATTCATTCTTTTAAAAAACGAATTGCTAATATTTGTCATGTCATGTTTCAGTGTTTTCTCTTTGTGCAGAAGAAGAAGCACCTAATCAAAATGTCAGACGAGGAAGATGCGGCTCCGGCCGTGAAGAAGAGTCGTGTTTTCTACGGAAGCTTGGAGGAAAAAGAGCGCGAGCGTCTGATGTCAGAGGCAGCGAGCAGTGCGGCGACAGGAAGTGATGCGGTGAAGGCGGGGATCGAGGCGGGAAACATCAACATCTCGACAGGTGGGTCGTGCGCTGTAAAGATGGATGTAAATGTGTTTGGGATGAGCAAGTGATTGATACTTTGTTTCCCATGATGCCTTGCAGGAGAGACTCTGGAGCTGGAGGAGCGGGTCAGTGAGAGGCAGCAGGAAGCGCTCGCTGCGTTCGAGCGGCGGCGCCGAGCGCGGCAGATCACTGTCTCCACCGACGACGCAGAGGTGAAGGCCGGCCTCCGGGCGCTTGGAGAGCCAATCACGTTGTTCGGAGAGGGACCAGCTGACCGCCGGGAGAGGTGCGTCACAAAATTAGCATCTGTTTCAATGACGACACAGCAGCTCTCTCTCCCCTGGTGATTTCATGTCGCTGTTGTCTTATTGGTTCCTGAACGGGCCGATATGTTGCTGTTAGCATGTAAGCATCTGTCAGCTCATCGCTGCGTTTCTCGTGTGCTCGCCAGACTGCGCAGCGTTCTGTCTGTCGTCGGGCCGGACGCCCTGAAGAAGTCCAGGAGAGACGAAGAGAGACACAAGAGATCACAGGACGAGGTCCACATAGATACACACACACACACACACACATTGAAAGCTACAAAGGAAAGCGAGTAAGTGGACCTATAAGTTGACTGTTGTCTCTCTGACCAATCACAGTGCCAGCAGACATGGTACCATGAAGGCTCCGCCTCCCTGAAGGACGCTCGGCTCTGGTTGGCCAAATACTCTCTGCCACGGTGAGTCTGCAACGAACCGACCAAACAGGGAGAGGAGGACCTGCTCCTCACTTCCTGTCTCTCCTTCACTGATTATAGATCAATAAACAGATTCTGGTTGACAGGTGCCATGTGCTTATAGGACACACCTGTGGTTCGCACTTCAGGGAGAACGAGAAACAGCCGCGTGTTCGTCCTCATTATTGGGACCTTTGACCTGAACTGCTCTACGTTAGCATTGTAGCTACGGTGTCTCTGTGCAGTGACATTGCAGCGCCACCAGGGGGTCTGTCACTGAACACGCTATGGAGGAATGAATTGAAGTCAGAGGAATCTGATTGGCTGTGACTCACAAGCTCTTGCTGTGATTGGTCCATCAGGGCGATGAGGCGTCTGGAGGCTGCACGAGCTCACAGGGATGTTGCCGAGGCAACCAGGACGATGCGGCAGCAGGAGCTGCACAAGAGCCTGAGGGTGAGACGAGAGCAATAATATATAATAATGGTCCATTGATCAGTTCACTGCAATCAGACGTTTCATCAATACAATGATCACATCATATGACACAAGATGCAAATTGCAATGTGATTGGCTGGTGGACGTGGCCTCCTGGAGCTTTAACATTAAAATAACAACAGCAGGAAAATGTATTAATGAACGTTTTCTTCTTTAGAATCTCAACAACTTCTGCAGTCAGATTGGTGACGATCGACCAATCAGCTTCTGCCACTTCAGCCCCGACTCCAAAATGCTGGCCACCGGCTCCTGGTGAGAAGCCCCACCCACTGTAGTATTAGCAGTAGCGTTAGCATAACCATGAGAAGAGCTAACACTGGAAGGAGGCTAAAGACTTGTATTTTGAGATAGCATTAGCATTAGCGACTCCAACCACAGGATTCTATTTTTAGAAACTATCTAGTTTTTAGATTTCTGCTAGCAACACATGCTCATTGTAAGATGAAGCTAATGCTAACATGCTAACGACCCCCCCAACAGGAGCGGCCTGTGTAAGCTGTGGTCCGTCCCCGACTGCAGCCTGATTCGTACACTCAGAGGTGGGCGGAGCGTCTCATGTTTTTATTATAAACATTTGAATCAAAACAGATTTGAATGTTTTATTATTTTTGTTCTTATAAAGTTTACTTTGTTTCTACCTTTCAGTAAATATTTTGTCATTGTAATGTGAACATGACTAACTGTTCCTGCTCTCTGATTGGCTGAAGGACACAACACCAACGTGGGAGCGGTTGTCTTCCGCCCCCAGGTTGGAGTCTCTCTCGACCAATCAGACGTCAGCTTGGCCTCGTGTGCTGCTGACGGGTCTGTGAAGCTGTGGAACCTGGAGAGGTGGGAGACGAGGATCTCAAGAACTCAGTAATAATAAACCCTCCCTACTCTTTGTATGGTCATTCATTCCTGTCTGTCTGTCCCTGGTTGCCGTAGTGACGAGCCGGTGGCAGACATCGAGGGTCACAGTGAGCGGGTGTCTCGAGTGTCCTGGCATCCTTCTGGGAGGTTTCTGGGAACAACCAGGTAAACTGGTCTCAAACCATCACTGTGTACTATTACACACAGACAGTATTCATTGTGTCCGTCTGTCTGTAGTTATGACAACTCGTGGCGTCTGTGGGATCTCGAGGTTCAGGAGGAAATCCTCCATCAGGAAGGTCACAGTAAAGGAGTCCACGACCTCCACTTTCACCCTGATGGATCCCTGGTTGCTACTGGGTAAAATACACCCTCTACTGCACCCTGTAACACACACTGTACTGCACCCTGTAACATACACTGTACTGCACCCTGTAACACACCCTGTACTGCACCCTGTAACACACACTGTACTGCACCCTGTAACACACACTGTACTGCACCCTGTAACACACACTGTAACACGTACTGTACTGCACCCTGTAACACACACTGTACTGCACCCTGTAACACACTGTAACACACACTGTACTACACACTGTAGCACACCCTCTACTGCACACTGTAACACACACTGTACTACACACTAACACACACTGTAACACACCCTGTACTACACACTAACACACACTGTACTACACACTGTAACACACCCTCTACTGCACACTGTAACACACCCTGTACTGCACACTGTAACACACTGTACTACACACTGTAACACACCCTGTACTACACACTGTAACACACCCTGTACTACACACTGTAACACACCCTGTACTGCACACTGTAACACACCCTGTACTGCACACTGTAACACACCCTGTACTGCACACTGTAACACACCCTGTACTACACACTGTAAC